>RJWK010072531.1:0-10442 GCA_004363435.1 Platanista minor
TTTTTTTTTTTTTTTTTTTTTTTTTTTTTTGGCCAAGCCGTATGGCTTGTGGGATCTTAGTCCCCTGACCAGGGATGGAACCCATGCCCCTTGCAGTGGAAGTGCGGAGTCCTAACAACTGGACCGCCAGGGAGGTCCCATATCTCATATTTTTAGATCACTTCTATCCATGTTTTCTGTACAGCCTCCTTCCCCCTCACCCCATTTGTCTACACAGGTCTGCATCTGACACCTTTAGCATCATCATTCAGTTATCTCCCCATCATTCCATTTCCTTGGGTAGAAAGCCCAATTTCTTTCTGCGTGTGGATAGGATTTCACTTGATAGGCTTTGGCCTCTGGCTTTCTACATGCAGAGTGAGTCCTGGCCACTGGAGTCTGATCATTTTGGTGACTCCAGAGGTGTTGCACGTTCCGTAGATATTTAGGAAGTCCCATCCCCATTCCTCATTATGGACCTTCCAGGTTATAGATTCCCCCACTTGTCCCAGGTGGCTCTGGTGTCTCTCAGCAGAACACTGATATTGTCCAGGACACACTGCGTGCCTGGTAATCTTTTTTTTTTTTTTTAAAGATTTATTTATTTATTTATTTTTGGCTGCGTCGGGTCTTAGTTGCGGCACGCAGGATCTTTCACTGTGGCACGCGGGCTTCTCTCTAGTTGTGGCGCGTGGGGCTTCTCTCCAGGTGTGGCCTGTGGGTTTTCTCTCTAGTTGTGGCACACAGGCTCCAGGGCGGGTGGGCTCTGTAGCTTGCGGCACGCGGGCTCTCTAGTTGAGGTGCGCAAGCTCAGTAGTTGTGGCTTAGGGGGGCTTAGCTGTCCTGCGGCCTGTGGGATCTTAGTTCCCTGACCAGGGATCGAACCCAGGTCCCCGGCATTGGAAGGTGGTTTCTTTACCACTGGACCACCAGGGAAGTCCCGTGTGCCTGGTTTTATACGCAGTCCCCATGGCAGGTTGTTTGTCTCACTCCGAACTCCGGCCCAGGCAGACTTCTACATTAATACAGAGAATGCTGGAGTTCTCCGTGGTCCATCTCTGCCTATGTTTCCCTCACTCTGTCTCTCTTAGTTTCACTCCTTTTTTGGTCTGTTGACTGTGCGAGCATGGATTTTCTCTTTGATTCTGTCTTTCTCTCAAGCACACTGTCTTAGACTGTGTCTCAAAGGATGCAGAAAGTATTTCTGGGAGTCAAGTCCCTGAGAAACTGAGCTCTAAGAGTGCTCAGAGACATTGATTGATTCCACTTCTTCACCTAGGTGCTCACTGTGTCGTTCGTTTCTCTTGCCTGGAACCCTGCACACAGTGGGAAAGCTTGTGTCCTGATGGATGTGACACAGCGAACATGTGTCTTTAGCTCTTTCCCAACATGTAAGCCTCCAGCACCCTTACATGAGCTGTAAGCCCAGCCGAGACAGTGCATGTGGACCTTCAATATCAACAACCCTCCATATCACCCAACTGGATACTCACAGATGAGAAATCATCAACGTAAACAAACATTATCGTCCCTCTGGATAAAAGGTCTTAGCTTCTAAAAGGTCAGACAAGTCCAGCTCTACAAGCAGAAACATAATAGTGCCCTTTAAGGAGCGCCTCTCAACAAATGTCCTGCATCTGTTTGCTACAAAGAAGAAATAAGTGGCCACAGAAATAGACATTTAGAAAAATGTAGGTACTGGCCCTAGATTTTGAAACAGCAAAGTGCAGAGAATGATCCTGCAGAGAACAAGCCACCGGAAAAAGTATGCTTTTTCCATATAAGCTAGCAATTGCTTTTAAGTGACGACAATGGCAAGCAATAGACCTTCAAAAGATAAAACTACTGACAAAAACCAGCACCACCAAAATGCCATCTGCCTCACCAGGTTTATGTGAGGAACAAATAACAATGAATATTACCAGGCTATATATTTGGTGAAGTATAATACAAATAGGGAGTTTTGTTATACAGAATAAAATCTACATACAAGTTAGTGCCTGCTACGAACCAGGCAGCGTTTTAGATGCTTTAATTTCGTTCAGTCATCACAGTCACCCTAAGAGATGGCTACAGTTATCATCTGTATTCAAAACAAGGATATCTAGGTTCAGAGAGGATGAGCAGCTTGCTCAATGTCACACATCTACTAAGTGCCAGAACTGTCTGGCATATAGATTGGACGATGAAAATATTACTGGGTATGTCTGTCACAACCAGGTGGAAAGAAAAATGTGGACAAGGTAGAGGAGGATGCTCCAATTCCTTCTTTTTTCCGGCTCTTCCAAAAATTAGGTTCCGCTAAGCCCATCCCCCTTCTAGCATCTGTCTATCTGGTCAGCCTGTACCCACCTCAAATGCAAAACTACCCGTCCAATCCCTGCCCTCTCTCAGCACCCGCAAACCACTAACCTCACTTTCACTTTGCGAAGACTTGACTGTTTGCCTCTAGCTCAGGTTATCTGTTGCTGTAACCTGGATCTCCACAAAGAAACAGACCAAAAAAAAAAACAACAAAAAAAAAAACCCAACGATTTTGAGCAGTCTATTCCTCTTTCTCATCTATAATTTAAGCTTTTCCTCTTTCAGTTCAACCCTTTATCTGCCTCGAAAGTACATCAAAATGCATCTCTTTCGAGAAGCATCTCAGATAAACCCACGTGAATTCTGATCATTCTTCTCATTCTCGACTTCAGGATCAAGGTTTTACAATGCTATTTTGATCTCACTACACTTAGTTTTAGAGTTGTTCTCATGTTGTTTTCTTTCTACCTGTTGAGTGTCCCTTAACTAGATGGTGCAGCAGCTCCCACATAGAGATAAGGATCACACATAATGAAAATGGCATTGAACTTGATTTCTAGACTGCAGTCTGAAACCTCGGTGCGCTGCTAACAAATCATGGGACGTTTTGCACCTTAATTTGCCCTTCTGTTAAATAAAGCATTATACGTTCTCTAAGGTCTTCAAGGCAGCTTACAGCTTAAGAATTCTGTCAGGTTTTTCTCACTGCTCTGTGATGCTCTTCCCACCACGGTACCCACACAATTGTTTCTTTCCTAGTAGGTAGTCACTCACACTCTAGATCCTGCTGAGATGCACAGATCTCCTTCTATTAACTATGACTGGGGCTGGTAATACTTTCTGAAAATGCAAAAGAAAAGCCAGGATCATGAGGAAGTATACTGAGGCCTAAGGCATTTAGTATATAAGTATTATAAGTCCTATGCAATGTTTTCAGACAACATCCAGAGAATAGCTTAAACACTATTCAACATTTATTGCGTACCTACATGGCCGAGTTCAGATCGACTATAGCACTGGACGAAGCATGCATGGTACCTGACCTCAAAGAACATATATATTTACAGAAAAGGGTGGAGACAATTATATTCCAATAAATTAAGCCATACATTTTGCCTGATGGTGTTCAGTGAGTGCTATGTAGAAAAATTCATGAAGCAGGGAGTGCTGATTTTGGAGGGGGTACGATTTTAGACAAAGGTTCAGGAAAGGGTGCACTGAGCAAATGAGATTTGAGCAAAGAACTGAAGGAGGTGAGAGACAGTCACGTGGAGATATCTGGAGGAAGAGTTTCCAGGCAGAGAAGAGAGCAAAGGCAAAGTCCCTGAGGAGCACACGCCTGACATGTTTGAGAAATAGTAAATGACAAGACAAGACGACAGGAATGGAGCGATTAAGAAGGAGATTGGGAGAGGAGGTCAGAGGGGTCACGGGGGCTTGAACATGAAGAGACTTGTAAGGCCATCTAAGGATTCTTCAGGGTTTGCTCGGAAATGAAGGTCATGAGAGGGTGTTCAACACTGGAAAGTCATAATCCAACTGAGGTTTAAGTAGTTACTCTGCTTTGCTGTGTTGAGCACAACGGGTGGGAGTGAGGAGCCAGGGTGAAAGTAGAGAGTTATCTGAAGGCGATTACAATAATTAAGAAGAGAGACGAGAGGGATCTGGACCACTTCAGCAGAGGTGTAGGGGATGAGAAGTGTTCAAATTCTGGGTATGTTTTGAAGGCAGAGCCAAGAGGATTTTCTAATGGTCTGAGATGTCAGTTGGCGGTCTCACGTCTATTCAAAGATCTGGAAAACCCAGGAGGAGAGCAATACTGCAATTATAGTAATACCAGAATAAGGATCACAGCTAACACATAGCATTTACTACCTACCAGGCACTATTCTAAGTGATATATGTGCATAAATTCATTGAACCCTTATAACAACCATATAAGTACCGCTTTAGCCCCAATTTTACAGGTAAGGAAATTGAGGCATCAATAATCTCCATAAGGCCACACAGCTAGTAGTATATGGTACAGACAGAATTCGAATCCAAGCAGTCTGATTTCAGAGTCCATGCTCTTAAACTCTATGATAAGAGCTAGAGGCCAGAGGACTGAATGCTTTCCCAGCATGAGCCTAAGATGGGATTCTGACCGACCTTGTCATGCCTGGGAAACTGGTGGGCTACTTAGTTGAGGGCCTGAGAAACTTTCTAGGAGAGAATTTTTCCTAAGGGAAGAAGTAGCCAGACACAATCAACTTAGCAGAGAAGCAAAGAGTAGATGAAGCTGAGTACAGCAGGTGTATTTCTTGACCCAGTCTATATTTGACTCATGTTTGAGATTTATGGAGAACAAGTCAAAACTGAAATGTTTTGCCAAGATCTCTGTAAGATGTTGGGGCATCAGCACCAGTACCAAGGTATGCCTGTAACACAGTGGAGCACAGAGGGGAGCGGGAGGATAGGTTTCACCTTGCCAATGAAACACAATGCATCAGACATCTTGGGTGTTCTGGTTTATCAGGTGTGACAGAAGACAGTGCTGCCTGGCAGACGTAGCAATACCTGGCAGGGCGCACAGTTGCTTTATAGACCTGAGGATACACGATGCATATTTAGTGATAATTCGTGGTAGGTGGCAATGAGCAATGGCAAACTTATTCAAGACTACAGATGAAAACCCTGGGGAACTCCCAACAATATCTTAGGTGTGACTTTGGATGGGATATGGAGATTCTACGTCATTGATTTGCCAAGAATTAGTGAAATCTGTGCTGCTATTTTTGATGCAACTCAAACGTACCCAGAGGCTATTGTTAGAAATAAAAATGAATAAAATGATTAAAATGTTCATAGAGAACAATGCTTACTAACCAGGGTGTATCAATATCATCTGGACCGTATATTTTCAAAACATCAAGCCTAAGAACCACCCGTGAATGTTCTTATTTAATAGGTATGTTCTAGCAAACTGTATTTTGAGAAGCTCCTGCTGTGATTCTGTGAAATGTCTCTAAATAAAAACCAGTGATATAGAACAGGTGTTATCAACCATTTTTTTGGAAAGGACTAGATAGTAAATATTTGGCTTTGTGGGCCACCGTCTCTGTTGCAATTGCTCAACTACACTGTTGTAGTGGGAAAGCAGCCAAAGCCGATACATAAACAAAAGAATGACTCTATTCCAATAAAACTTTATGTACAAAAACTGGTGCCCACCCCACGGGGCCGTAGTTTGTTTGCTGAGCTCTGCAATAGATGAATGACGATTAAATTAGTGGCAGGTCCTGCATGCCAAACTGACCACTGCTGCTTAGATACAATAGACAATTAGAGTTCACTGGAAGTATTGGGCAGAGGAAAGTGACAGCACGAAGATAGCCTGAATGACACTGTTGATATTTTTTCTTGCTCATGAGTCTGAAAGGAAAGACTCACATATTCCCAGAAGTTTAGAACTGAGCTTCCTGGCCACATTCCAAATGTGAGACTCTAGGAAAATAGCTTTGGGACCAATAAACTTGTAGCGAACAAAGTTGTAGTGGACACAGTGTTCCAAGACAGGAGGCAGGCAGATAATATAAACTGGTTCAAGAAGAGTTTCAATAATTCAGCAAGTGTCATCTCTCCAATGGGTTATAAAGGGAAATGTGGGTTGTTTTGGAGGTCCCTTAACTTTGAGGATGATGTTAGGCAGGACAAGCAGGTCTACCCCCAAGACATCTTTTGCTTTGGGGGGTCCCAGTTTTTGTAATGCTAGACGACTGGATGAAACCCAAGTGGGACTTCTTTTCAGGCTCTTATACAAGAATTCTGATATGGATTGAAAAGCTTCACTACTGACAGGGTCTGGCTAAATTTTCAGTTCTGAAACAATGATAAAATCCTCTAAGGCCCATTCCAGCTCTAAAATTCTATGATTCCATTATTCATTCTCCTTTCACATCCATCTTAAGGGACCTCTTCATATATCAACAGTAAGCCATCAAGCTGCAGTACAATTGGGAAGCATAACTGAGAAAATGGCTCTCTGCAAACCCCTCTTTTCCTTAAGAAGAAAGTGCCAGGCACACGGCTAGGCCTTCACTGGGCTGCTTCATTGTTGTTTTGGGTTGTTTGTTTGTTTGTTTGTTTGTTTTTTCCCTTTCACATAAGCGCTTAAAGAATGTAAGGCATTACGTAAAGTTAAGATCCAAATTTATTATTAAGTCGATGACTAGGGCCCATATCAGAGGCAACTTGGCTGTGAGCTACTACTCACCTCTGGGGAAAACACTCCCCTTTGCGTAATAAACCCCCGCATCTCCCAATCCTGTTTCCGAATGTGTCCCCTTGCTAATTGAAACAATCACAAATGCATCGTTTCTGACTATTGTCTCCCCCGGTTCAGGCTGTTGAACAACTGTCAGTGGTTGGGGGAAGGGGCCACGAGCACTTTAATGACTTTCTTAAAAAGGAAACTTTGTTTGAAGAGTAATTGTGTTTCTCTCCCCTCCCAGCTACTACTTTTCTGCTTTTAAAACTTAATGTCTCATCTGGATGAGCACCTTATCACTAGCCACCAGGGGAAGGCGGTGTTTGTATTTGCACTTGCATATTTATATGGCATTTGCATACGGTGTATCTCGCACTGCTGACAGGGCACTGAATCACAGGCCTGTAGCACCCTCTCTACATGCATGGGGGGAGCAGTCATCTCCCACATGCTCTACAGCAGCACGCTAATTAATCTTTCTTAATTTTAATTCATAAGGAAGATGCTATGGCCAGGGAAGCGTGGAAGAGTGTGTACGTTTAGTTGTCTGTTTCTGCCAACATTCAGGAAGTTAGAAATACTAGCAGAGCGTCACACAAGGAACCACGTTTCCTTACAATCTGTCCTTTGCTGACATGGTTACTGGCTGAATCCCAGGCTGGATGGGTTATTGAAGCTTTTATATTACTTTAGACATTTGCCTTTTAGAAGTTGGTAGCAGAGGAGGGGGGAAGCATATGGATCTGGCACACAATTACTACAGACTCATCCAAAGAACTGAGTGTGGGTATCACATCTGTTCCTCTTTAGAAACAGCTCTCACTCAAAAGATATTCATGCCCGTTTTTAAAAAAACAGGTTTAAGGCTCTGTGTCATCAGTAAGATGCTAATGGTAATGGAAGGTCATTGTGGAATTAGTTCTGTGGAAAGTTGGGTCCACCTAAGGACTTTGAGGTGGGCATTAATAACTTGTTGCTCCGCAGACACAGAGAATGGACTTGAGGACACGGGGAGGGGGAAGGGTAAGCTGGGACGAAGTGAGAGAGGAACATTGACATATATACACCACCACATGTAAAATAGATAGCTAGTGGGAAGTAGCCGCATAGCACAGGGCGATCAGCTCGGTGCTTTGTGACCACCTAGAGGGGTGGGATAGGGAGGGGTGGGAGGAAGACACAAGAGGGAGGGGATATATGTATATATATATAGCTGATTCACTCTGTTACAAAGCAGAAACTAACACACCATTGTAAAGCAATTATACTCCAATAAAGATGTTAAAAATAAATAAATAAATAAATAAATAAATAACCTGTTGCTCAAGACAGAGGTACTTACAGTATGAGATCAACCTCCCTAATCTCAGAGAGCTGCATTCTGCCCCAGACTATCCCAAGTGCCCTGCCAGAGGTTAAACACTGAGATGGCTTACCCAGGCAAACTGTGATGCAACATTTACTATGTACTTATATCGGCTGAATGGTCAGCAACCCTGAAACACAAGAAATATGTACATACAGAAGCCCCATTCCCCACAATGTTGACTCGCTCCTGGCTTTCACAGGAGGGGTAGCCTGGGAATTCTTTTGAAATTGCCAACAAGATACAGCCTTGCGGTAATTAAGGAACAACTGAACTTGATCTTTATGGCAGGTCCCATAGGTTTTCACTATCCAGAAAGGACATAATGTTACAGCATTTAGTGAAATGAAGAATTAGTTGCACATGGTATAAACATAAAGCCCACTTGTGACCTCCATTACTCCCTCCATTGCCTTGCTGCAGATGTCCTGCCTAGAGGCTCTATTAAGGGTGCTGGAGTTAAACACAGCCTAGGTCTGAATCCTGTAGGGTGAGGCCAAGAAACTCCTCTGGCTGGTACACGTGTAACTCTCGGGACCAGGGCATAGATAAAAATGATCTGCGGAACCTTTAGATGTCGTTTAAATTAGGGTCCATGATAGGAAAACAGATGGTTGGGTGAGGTAATGGGGGCCTGCGTGGTATTCTGAATTCCTCAGTCTTCACTTTTAGCCAATTAAAATTAATTCCTTCGGCCTCGCAGCCGGGAAATCCCAGGTTCCCAGACATGTCAAGTTGTGGTTCAATTTCAAGACAGAGGCAATTCCTCAAGAAACCCCAGCCCGACACAATCAAATAAGCCTTGTCAAAGTCCACCGAATCACAAACCCCGCACTTAATCACATCAGCTTCTTTAGTTCCAATTAGACAGTCTCCCATCAGGGGATGCGAGCCCCCAGTCAGTGCTGCCCGTTATTCAACCATCTGAGCTGCAGCCCTCCAGAACCCAGCCCCTCCTCATGACCAGCCAAGGACCGGAATGCTCCTGCAACCACAGCACGGCGTCAGGAACCCGGACCAGACAGTCAATGAGATCTAGAAAGCCAGAGAGGCCGCAAGTCAAAGCAAAGGTAAATTTTGTGACAGGGGAAGGGAAGCTCAGAGAAAGGTATGGCTCACTGAGACCCCTTTAAAAACCATCCTCCAGGGCTTCCCTGGTGGCGCAGCGGTTGAGAGTCCGCCTGCCAATGCAGGGAACACGGGTTCGTGCCCCGGTCCGGGAGGATCCCACATGCCGCGGAGCGGCTGGGCCCGTGAGCCACGGCCGCTGAGCCTGCGCGTCCGAAGCCTGTGCTCCGCAGCGGGAGAGGCCACAGCGGTGAGAGGCCCGCGTACAGCAAAAAAACACACACAAAAAACAACCATCCTCCAGAGTCACACGCTAGTTAGCACACTGGCAAACTTAACCTCAGTAGCGCTGGTCCTTATTCACGTCTCCAACATCTGCCACTCCCTCAAATCATTTGGTTTAGTGAACCAAGGCCTTCCTCTGCGACAGCATGATGTTACACAGCGGCTTATTATAACTCCAATTCAAACTGACAACCCAAGAGTCTTTTACCATAACTTGCTAAAATACGGAGGTAAAGAAGTTGAGGTCATGCTCAACACAGTGGTGTGACAGTATGTGCATGATGGATTCTGGCAGTAAACAAGTGTTCAAACCCTGTCTCTTGAACAGTTCTACATCTCTGAGCCTGTTCCTCCATGTGCAAAATGGAGATAATAATAGAAGGCAATTTATGTAAACTGCTTTCAAATTTATCTTGAAATAGTAAATGGGACATACAGTTTAGGTAGGTAGATGAGAGCGAGAACACAGCACAGTGCTTGGTACACAGAATGCATTCAACAAATGCTAGTTTTTCTCTTCTGCTGTATCAAATAACCATCCCTAGGTAGAACCTAACCAAAAGGGGGACGAGATAAGAACGTGGATGGTTCCAAACCATTTGGTTGTTTTTTTTTTTTTTTTTTTTTTGGAAAATCACTCAAATCTCACATGCTATTAATAGTGGATAAACAATGATATCTCCTCTTAGAAGGTACGGAAGTATTATACTTGTGAATCTGTAGTGTATCTGTTTATTGTCTGTCTCTCCTAAAACTCCATACATTACGTGAGAGCAGGCACTTGGTTTTGTTCACGTCTGTGTCCCCTATTCCTAGAGCAGAGAGTGAAAGTCCAAAAATGCCCAATGTGTTGAGTAAATTATAAATCCAGTTGCTGGCGTCCCTCTCTTTACACAAAACCTATCTTCATGAAAACCTGTGTGTAAATTAAAATATGTATTAAATGTTTCTTAATATGTTGGAAACTCCCTATGGTAAAGCCTTTCCATTTATTTGCTCATTTATCCAATACTGACTGTGCACCTGTGACGTGCCGGGCGCTGTGCTAGGCACAGGAAGCAGTAGTGAAAAAAGACATGTATTCCTTGCCCTCGTGGAGTTTAAAATGTAGCGGAGGGCTTCCCTGGCGGCGCAGTGGTTGAGAGTCCGCCTGCCGATGCGGGGGACGCGCGTTCGTGCCCCGGTCCGGGA
>RJWK010072532.1:0-10441 GCA_004363435.1 Platanista minor
CCACCTCCTCTCCCTCCTCCAGTCGGTAACTCTTCTGCCTGTTCACTCGATGCCAGCCCCTGGGTGCCAGCTGTTGTGCTGTACTACTGTACTTTTCAAGGGACTGTACTATAAGATTAAAAAGGTTTCCTTTATTTTTTTGTGTTTAGTTGTTTTTATGTATTATTTGTATGAAAAGAATTATAAACCTATCACAGTACAGTACTATACAGCTGACTCTGTTAGTTGGGTACCTAGGCTAATTTTTTTGGACTTAGGAACAAACTGGACTTAACGAACGCACTCTTGGAACGGAACTCGTTCGTATGTAGGGGACTTACTGTAATTTTAAAAATGCATCTGCGTAGTTGGATCCAAATATAATGAATACTGTTGAAAGACCATTCAAACGTCTGATTGTGCTTTTTTGTTGTTGTTGCGGTACGCGGGCCTCTCACCGCTGTGGCCTCTCCCGTTGCGGAGCACAGGCTCCAGATGCGCAGGCTCAGCGGCCGCGGCTCACGGGCCCAGCCGCTCCGCGGCGTGTGGGATCCTCCCGGACCGGGGCACGAACCCACGTCCCCTGCCTCGGCAGGCGGACTCCCAACCACTGCGCCACCGGGGAAGCCCCTGATTGTGCTTTTAATTTGAAAAGAACTATGAAAAAACTTCTGCAGACATTATAATACATGAACATCACTGTACACACCTAGAGAACGTATGGAATGGATGCAGATACACAGAACATTGTCACACAGGGACTGCTTGAGAAATTCTGATTCCATTGTTTCTTGTGGTAGCGCTGGATTTCTACAGCATCGTATAGTAGACGATAAACTTGGGAAATGATCAGTCACATGAGGAAAATTTATTCTGAGGGAGTGAAAAACGAAATGCACACGCTGTATTCTCAGGGATGTGATATCCATGTGTTTTATTCTGTATTCTTTCTCTTATTCAACAGATGGATGGACATACTCCCCTTTAGGGGACAATAGTTTATTATAAAATCAAGTAAAAAGGGAAAAAAAAAAAAAAAAAAGGAGAGGAGCAAGTAAAATGATGAAAAAAATTTAAAAAGAACATTTGGATCGAATTTTAGATCCTTTTCGAAAAAAAAGAAGTCAGTGAGCTGAACTGCAGATGCATGAAGTCCCCTTAGAAGATTCTTCCTCGCTTTCTCCCATCAGCTCCTTTCTCATGAACAGCGAGTGGACACGCTGTCCCACGGCCTGGGTTCTGCAGAGGATTTTGCAGGTGTTAGTTCCACCAAGTTAGTCATGCCCTCCTGCAAGGGCAAGGGCCCAGGGAAACCTCCCACTGTTCACAAACAGCTTATTGCATCCCCGGCCCTGTGTCTTCCCTGCCTGTTCTTTTGTTTGTGATCCGAGCCTATTATTTAATATAGTTTTTGATCCGTTAAGTTGTTATTTAGGTGAAAATTCTCTTCCTTCCATTATCCACCAGCACTTAATGGTCAGATGCCCAGTAGTGGGAAGAGGAAGGTCCAGTTCCCTGTTTCAAGCCTCCCGTGGGGCAGGGCTGGGGGAGTGCCTTTCACAGCTCCCCGTGGTGTTTCAGCATAAACCTCCTTGGGTGGAGTGTGCAGCGTTCTCTGTGATTGACAGTGTCCTGGGCGTGTTCCTGGGTCCCCTGGCACACGAGTCCGCCGCCCCCAGTCTCAGGGCAGAGCCACCGGCCCCACCTCCCCAGTCACTGATTCTCCCTTTAGAAGGTCACTTTCTCATGGGGTGTACGTCGGGGATGCTCCTGGGACCTGCACGTAACACGAGGCTGGCGGCTCAGGCCAAAGGGAGGGGATGCTTGCAGGTCCCTAAGGCCGGTGGTTCCACTAGTCCCCAGTAATGGAGGGGTGAGCAGGCCATTCTTACAGCACTGAGTTGATGTATAGCCTTAGAAATTAAGGGTTTCCAAGCACAATTACTATGCCGACCTTTGCAGCTAAGATAGCATAGGCTTAACAGTATTAAACTTTTTTGTGCTCAGAAACAAGTGATGATTTAGGAGACATGGGGCAGTTTCCAGGACAGCCATTCGAGACGGCTTCCTTTCCACTGGCAGGAGACCACGTGCGTGTGTGAGGTCTGCAGCCCCCGAGGGTACCCGCGGGGCCAGAGCATCAGGCTCATGGAGGGGCAGGAACCGTGGCAGCTGCCGGCATGGGCAGCATCGCTTGCTGGTGGGACCCTCTCTGCCCTCTCTCTGAACTGGGCTTGTTGCCAGAGCCGGGTCCAAGGGCCCTTCCTGGTCCCCACTGTGGGCTCCTGCACCACTTGCTGGTTTGAACAGTTGGGGCAGAGCCCTGAGTGCTCGGTGGTCTTAGGTTACCGTGTCCTGTGTTTCCTGATTTCCCGGGAACTCATACCTTTCCTGATCTCTCCAACGATTAGTGGCCCCACAAGTCCAGCCTGGATGGGATGTTTTGGCTCCAGTATTTTGGGTAGAGCTCAGACGTGGAAACACTGTCCCCAGCCAGTGCCACCGGACAGCCCCCGAGTCCAGCCAGCAGGGGCTGGGATGGGGGAGGCGTTGCCTTGGGAAGTGTTGCCCTCCTGTCTGCAGCTGAGCAGCCAGGCTCGCTTCAGCCAGGACACCTTAATAGGTAGAGGGCGTAGAGACGTTACACAGCCAGCCTGCCGCTGTATCAAGTACACAAACTATATTTTAAAAGAATATCAAAAAACAGGAGCTTTAGCATGAAAAATAGCATCTTGGTGCCCCCTGTGAACTTGAAAGTGGGCCCACCTGTAAGCTCCATCCCCCTGGGAGGGCAGGGGCTCCCACAGGTGGGCCCTGAGTGACCACGGGCGTCAGAGTGGGTCAGCGGGAGAGGCTGGGACTTAATTAAGCCCGGAGCACCGTTGACCGAGGAGGGTCACAGCCAGGTCCTGTGCATCTCAAGGATTTGGGGGCTTCCGTTGTCGTGTGAATCAGGACGGAACACCTCAGGAAGAAGCAGGAGCCCTTCCTCAGGCTGGTCGCTGCTCTGGGTTGGTTCCTGGTCAGGTGAGAAGGGCTTGGCGCCCGCCCTGTCGGGATGCTGACATCTGCACACACAGGGGCTGGGGAGGAGCAGCCGCCTTGCCTTCAGCCTTGGGGCTCAGAGCGGCCTTTGCAGGCTGATCCTTGTCCATCTCCGCCTCTGTGTCTGTTACCTCTGAAAGGCACCAAATGACACCCTTTCCCCACTAAGATACACACCTAGCGGGAAGGCTGCTTATGGGGCAGATCCAGACGTCAGCGTGTTTGCCGTGGGTGTGTCAGGCTCGCTGCACCCAGCTCCCCACAGCCCGGGAAGCCCTGGGCAGCTGTTCAGCTCTCCCGTCTCTGTGATGTGGGCTGCGCCGGGTGGTGAGGGGCTTCAGGGGGCAGTGAGGGGGGATGTTGACGCCTCCCAGTGGCCTCAGCCGGGCACTGGGTCTGCCAGCCCCACCTCACCCCTCAGGACCGCCCAGGTTTCTGCTGAGGACTCTTGTTGTGTCTGCTGCACGGCCCCAGAAGTAAGATGCGCTGCTCTTTTTAGTTGAAGTGTAGTTGATTTACAGTGTTGTGTTCATTTCTGCTGTACAGCAGTGCGACTCAATCATACACGTATATACATCATTTGTTATACTCTTTTCCATGATGGTTTATCACAGGCTACTGAGTACTGTTCCCTGTGCTCTACAGTAGGACCTTGTTGTTTATCCATCCTATATATAGTAGTTTGTACCTGCTAATCCCAAACTCCCGATCCTTCCCTCTCTCTCCCCCACTCCCCCTTTGGCACCACAAGCCTGATCTCTGTGTCTGTATGTCTGTTTCTGTTTCATAGATAGGTTCATTTGTGCCATATTTTAGGTTCCACATTTAAGCGATATTATATGGTATTTGTTTTGCTCTTTCTGACTTCACTCAGTATGACAATCTCTGGTTGCATCCATGTTCATTATTTCATTCTTTTTAATGGCTGAGTAATATTCCATTGTATATATATTTGTGTACCACACCTTCTTTATCTGTTGCTCTGTTGATGGACATTTAGGTTGCTTCCATGTCTTGGCTGTTGTGAATAGTGCTGCTATGAACATAGGGGTGCATGCATCTTTTTGAATTAGAGTTTTGTACAGGTCTATGCCCAGGAGTGGGATGGCCGTCGTTGAAAAGTCGACAAAATATGCTCTTTTTTTTGAGTTGCCTGAGTTTTAAACGTCTTCCACGTGGAGTATGGTGGCGGCATACATGCTGGCCTTAGTTCCGGAAATCAGAACACTACAAGTACCCTTTGAGGAACGTCTTCCTCTTCCATTTGTACAAAAAGTCCTTTTGCATGAAAAGTCACACGGCAGTTTTACTTAAGGCCATTGTGATCATATGACATTTGTAGCTGGTGATGTGATCGTGTAATACTGTTGCCTGGGGTCATCTGAAAATATGTGTCTTTAGAATCATAGAGAAAATCAGAACTGGACAAAAAAGAGCTTTGAACTGAGGTTGTCCCAGTGGCCTTTTAAAAGCTGTGAGCACAGGTCCCGGGCCTTCAGTGGGAGGCCAGGCCGACAACTCTGGCATCTCTGAGGAGCCTCAGTTCCGATCCCACCACTGGCCGCAGAGGGTGCAGCGGCCTTGGTTTCCACCTGTAGGTCTCCCAGGCCTCGTGGGGTCAGTGGAGTGACCTGGGGCAGAGAAGCACCTCCTGTCGGGACCCCTGACAGTCCATTCACGCTGCTGTATGCGGCTCTACCAGGGTAGCTAGGCCTGGGAAGAGACGAGCCTGCCTGGGATGCAGCATCCTGGGGCCCCATCGAGCCGGTGGCTCCCGCTGGGAGGACCCTGTGCTCCTGAAACCCGACATTTGCCTTGTCCTCACTTAGGCACCCCCCCCGCCCCCGCCGACTCTTTCCTTTCTCTTTATTTTACCTGGTAAAAAAATTTTAATTCTATAAACCAACCGTCAGCAGGTTATCGGGTCATCGTTGTTGTTTTTTCCCCATAACTACAGAAATGTTTCCTCTGAATAAAAATCTCAAGGAAAGTCATGGGTTTGTTTGGAATGAATGACATTGTGCTAACCCCTGTCTTGGCAGCAGACCATAGCCATTGTAACCGCGCTCAGGCTGCCCCTGGCTCTTCCCCTCTGTCCTGGGGGGGTCATCAGGCAGGGTGTGCGGTTCCTGAATTGCTTGCCAGTTCCCGCCTCATCCGGGGACCAGTGGGCCTGTCTGTGGCTCACTGGTGGTGCCAGGTCTGGCCCTTCCTGAGATGCCTGAGCTTTCTGTTCACCACGAGGAGGAAATTCAGGCTTTAACTGTGTCTCTACCGAGCACAACCTGTCCCCGTGTGCTCTGTGTGCCAGCAGGGCCCGGCTCCATCAGTGGCCTGGTGACCGTGTCCTTCGTGGACAGGAGTCCTTCCTGGGAGACGGCACTCGGGGGATTCCGCGCTGGCTGTGTGAAAGGAAGCGGGAGCTGGGAAGGGCCGACGGAGCCGTTTGTGTCAATGTCGTGGCATCTCCTGCTCCGCCGTTTGGGCCCCAGTTTGCACGTCAAAGCCGCCCTGGGCCCCTTTGCTCCTGTCGTTGATCCCGTCATTGAACGTGGTTGGCTCCCTGCCCGGTCGGCAGGCTGTGCAGGGACACGTGAGGGCGCCAGGCCACGTGCCTCGTCGTGCTCCGCGTGTGGAGCCAGGGTGCTCAGACTGTGAGGGAAACGCCGCCCCAGGGTGATGCCGCTGCTGAGTCAGGCACCGAAGTGTGTGTGTTCGTGCACGCTGCCCCGAGTGCTGTGCCACGTGTGTGTTCTTCCCAGCGGCACAGTCCCGCTGTGAGAACAGCTCCGGGGTGCGTGTGATTAGCGTGGGCTCCAGCGTCCAGCCGGGCGTGGGGCCGGGCTGCCTGCTGGTAGCCCGCTCCCTCCCGTGTTACGCCCTAACACCCTCCTCGGCAGCTGAGTTTCACGAAGTCAAAGCCATCCTGCATCTGCCCCACCCCCACCCCCACCCGCCCGTGCGTCGTCCTTGCTCTCAGAGTCTTCCCACTGTTCTGTGTCTTGGGACATTTTCCCAGTCATTAGTAGAGTCCCTGTTCTTTCCAAGAGTTGACATTTCTTAATTTAAAGGCAAAATCATCTGCGAAGAGTCTTTTGTTGATGCCAAATTGAGAAGAAGTATATGAAAGTAAGGACCGACCTGAGTTCCTCATACTGTGTCCCTAAGACCTCCTAGGCGTTCGAGATAACACGTTAAAGAGAGGTTTCGATTTACTTTTGGTTCTTGACCTCGTCTTTGCTCACGATGTTTGAAGAGGAACAGAAAAGTCAAGCAGATTTTGTATTTGGTTGTGAGGCTGCCTTGAAGGTTCTGCCTGTTTATCTCACACGGTACGTTTCCTCTGCAGAAAGGTGCTTGGAAGACCATGAGCTGGTGGTCCAGGTAGAGAGCACCATGGCAAGTGAAAGTAAATTTTTATTCAGGAAGAATTATGCAAAATACGAGTTTTTCAAAAATCCCACGGTGAGTCTTATCTCTTTGAGTCTGGGGTTTGGAACTCTTGAAATCTTGCAGTTTATACTTGAGCTTCAGAGTAGCAGGTCACAAAATAACTGAGATGTAGCGGGTGGCAGTTGGGTTTGAGAATCTGAGTTGCTAGTTAACTAAGCAATCCTGCCTTGAAACTCTCTCTGTGATGCTTAACTAAATGCCTCTGTTCTGGCCGGAGGTAACCATCACCTTCTCCCAGTAGCTGGAGTGGGGAGGGGCTTAGTCTCTAAATGGAGAGAGAGAGGTGGGGTGGGCTTCTTTGGTTATTTTGAAAGTTCTTAGTTCAGTTGGAGTAACTTAGTCAGCTACTCAGCAAAATAAAAACTCATTAGTCTCTGCACATAGCAGGTATCACTTTGGGAGTATTGGGGGAAGAGCCAGTAGAGGAATCAAAATCCAGGTGGGTTGGGCGACTGTCCTTGAATTTTCTTTTCTTTTCTGTTTTTTTGCGGGGTGGGGCCTTTGCCTTGTGGGATGTCAGGCTGGGGAGCCTCGTACCTGCCGTGGTATGAGCGCCGATCCTAATTCTGAGGCACAGCAGCAGCATCTGGGGGAGAGGTCCCAGCATCAACTTCTGGTTCTGATCGTTTAGCTGCTTTTTTATTGAAAGGAAGAAATTTGGTAACTACTTTTGGGTAACGCACCAGAAAAGGCCTCTTCACATCTCTGTGTGCATCTCCTAGTTTCAGGGGTTCTTTATCTTGTGCCACGCAGCTGTGTCCCTGAGTTAGGACACGCGGCAGCCCTCGGCCTTGGCGCACCGCCAGACGTGGGTCATAGTGGGCGTCACAGACACTCCAAACTCGGTGCGGCATTGAAGGGAAAATGTAGCCTTTTGAAGCCAGTGTTTCCATTGCGTGATAAAGGAACAAAAAAGGGCTGTCATTTTAAATACAAATGGTACGTGATTTTACCTGGAGGAAAGTGTTCAGCACTGCCATACCTGTCCATATGCTTTTCCCCACTCTTAAGCTAACCCTCTGACATCTTTGTTTTTCCATGGCCTAGAATTTCTTCCCAGAACAGATGGTTACCTGGTGCCAGCAGTCAAACGGCAGTCAGACCCAGCTTTTGCAGGTACTACTGGGCAAGTAGAGGCTTCCTGCTGGAGTCTCTGCATAGAAGCTCTCAGGCTGTCCTGGGGGCCTGGTAGAAACTTGGAGCGGTTGCGTTCTTACTCACGTACGAGCCTTGGCCCCTCGTGGAATTTAGAGTAACCAGAAATAAGTGTTTCCCTGGGAAAGCTGCATGTAGCCAGGCTCCTTCAAAGCAAAACAAGCACTTAGAAACAGGACACACTGACTTAGAGGCCATTGGAGCGGGAGGGCCGGGTGGAGGAGCGGCAGGTCCTGTGTTCTCTGCAAACCGCGCCCCCCTGTCTCCGACCACAACTCCCTGGAAATCTCTACGAAAATCCTGGGTCCGCCTGGTAGTAAAAAATCATGGGGTTGCCATAAAAATCTTGTAAAAGGGACTTCTTGTACTCTAAAAACAAGCATACCTGTCTTCACTGTCTCCTTGCTTCCTGAAGTCTGTTCCAAGTAAACCTGACCTTCCCCTCCCCTCCCTGCAGCGGAGGGGGCCGTCAGATGCCTCTCCACGCTTACTGCTGCCTCATGCTCTCCCAGGAAGTCGGGATATTCCTCTGCACCCCTAAAGACGTGTCTCTTAACAGCGCGTTAAGTAGTAAGGGAATAAACCGTTCACTAAGGCAACCAGCACTCTCCAGGTGGCACTGAATATAAGAGAAAGTACCAGAATGTAGTTCCCATGGAATTCTTCCCTGAGCCCTCCTTTTCCTGCTTTGTTTCTGCCCCTGGAAGCTGAAAGCCTCTGTGCTGTGTCCTGGGCCCTCCAACCAGAGCGTGCGTCTGCCCTGGGTGAGAGTTGTCATGCTAAGTTATCGTGGCCTGTGCACAAGGAGGGTGAAGTGGTTTCCTGCTTCTTAGTTGCCTCATCCGAGACGGCTTGATGCTTGGTGAGCGTGCACGGCGATGCCTTGAGGTGCCAGAAGCACTGCCCGGGGGCACCAGGACCTGCCCAGTTGGCCCATACCGTCTGCAGGAGGAGCCGTGTCCCTCACAGTCAGCGTAGGGGACCCACCAGGGTCACCCCAGATCTGGTTCCTGACCTCGGTTCCCCGAAGAAAGAGGTGTGGCTGGTGGGAGGACTTAGCGGGAGAGCAGGCTGTCCCCAGGGTGTTCATTCCAGGAGTTGGACAGACACTGGATACACAGCTTTCAGTGGAGGGCACGCGGTCAAAGGGATGGCCAGATGCTCGCTCCCACCCCACCTGCTCGTAATCAGTGCTCCTGGCACTTCTGTTGCCCCAGCTCTGGGGATCAGACTGGGATTTTTATGGGAAACCAGAATAAAGGGCAGGATGGTTAAACACACTGTCCATCAGGAGATTTATGACTTTCTGCTTTCTGTCAGAGTGAGAAAAGTCCATTTGCTTGTGTATGTTTAAACACTTAATTATGTTTTAGGCAACCCCAATGTAGATGGGAATTTTAAGACTTTTGAAAGGAAAACTATCACTTGA
Organism: Platanista minor; assembly: GCA_004363435.1. Lineage (NCBI taxonomy): Eukaryota > Metazoa > Chordata > Mammalia > Artiodactyla > Platanistidae > Platanista > Platanista minor. The sequence continues at coordinate 9,062 of RJWK010072532.1, forward strand.
AAACACTCAGTGTAACCCAAAAAGAGTATTTTAGTAATTCGTAAAATGTTCCAGTGTCAGCGATGCTGATAATATGTCTGCTTCCATATTTTCATGTCAGCATTATCTGACTTTTAAAATTTGCTCTTCAGAATTTTTTAAACTCCAGTAGTTGTCCTGAGATTCAAGGGTTTTTGCACGTCAAGGAGCTGGGAAGGAAGTCGTGGAAGAAGCTGTACGTGTGTTTGCGGCGGTCCGGCCTCTATTGCTCCACAAAGGGAGCTTCAAAGGTGAGTCTTAAAGCCGTGACCGCCGGTCGCGCCAGGCTGGGAGGGTTCCGAGTAGACGTGGGCTTCGTTTTTTGTTTTTTTGTTTTTTTAATTTTTTTTATAACGTCTTTTATTGGAGTATAACTGTTTTACAATGGTGTTAGTTTCTGCTTTACAACAAAGTGAATCAATTATACATATACATATGTTCCCGTATCTCCTCCCTCTTGCGTCTCCCTCCCTCCCACCCTCCCCATCCCACCCATCCAGGTGTTCACACAGCACCGAGCTGATCTCCCTGTGCTATGCGGCTGCTTCCCACGAGCTATCCACGTCACGTTTGGTAGTGTACATACGTCCATGCCACTCTCTCACTTTGTCACAGCTTACCTTCCCCCTCCCATATCCTCAGGTCCATTCTCTAGTAGGTCTGTGTCTTTATTCCCGTCTTGCCCCTAGGTTCTTCACGACATTTCTTTTTTTCTTAGATTTCGTATATATGTGTCAGCATACGGTATTTGTCTTTCTCTTTCTGACTTACTTCACTCTGTCTGACAGACTCTAGGTCCATCCACCTCACTACAAATAACTCCATTTCGTTTCTTTTTATGGCTGAGTAATATTCCATTGTATGCATGTGCCACATCTTCTTTATCCATTCATCCGATGATGGACACTTCGGTTGTTTCCATGTCCTGGCTATTGTAAATAGAGCTGCAGTGAACATTTTGGTACATGACTCTTTTTGAATGATGGTTTTCTCAGGGTATATGCCCAGTAGCGGGATTGCTGGGTCACATGGGAGTTCTGTTTGTAGTTTTCTAAGGAAACTCCATGCTGTTCTCCACAGTGGCTGTATCAATTCACATTCCCACCAGGCAGTGCAAGAGGGTTCCCTTTTCTCCACACCCTCTCCAGCATTTATTGTTTCTATTTTTTTTTTTTTTTTTTTTTGCGGTACGCGGGCCTCTCACTGCTGTGGCCTCTCCCGTTGCGGAGCACAGGCTCCGGATGCGCAGGCTCAGCGGCCGTGGCTCACGGGCCCAGCCGCTCCGCGGCATGTGGGATCTTCCCGGACCGGGGCACGAGCCCGCGTCCCCTGCATCGGCAGGCGGACCCTCAACCACTGCGC
>RJWK010072533.1:0-10441 GCA_004363435.1 Platanista minor
CCATACTGTTCTCCATAGTGGCTGTACCAATTCACATTCCCACCAGCAGTGCAAGAGTGTTCCCTTTTCTCCACAGCCTCTCCAGCATTTATTGTTTCTAGATTTTTTGATGATGGCCATTCTGACCGGTGTGAGATGATATCTCATTGTAGTTTTGATTTGCATTTCTGTAATGATTAATGATGTTGAGCATTCTTTCCTGTGTTTGTTGGCAATCTGTATATCTTCTTCGGAGAAATGTCAAGTATCTTAAATGACGATTCCACTGCTGTTCTTGAAGCATAGTCTCACTGTGTATAGAACTCTGGGTTGATGGTATTATTTTTTCCTTCACTTTAAAAACATCTTGTTGATGGAGCTAGAGTCTGTCATACAGGGTGAAGGAAGTCAGAAAGAGAAAAACAAATACCGTATGCTAACACGTATATATGGAATCCAAAAAAAAAAGGTTCTGAAGAACCTAGGGGCAGGACAGGAATAAAGACACAGATGTAGAGAATGGATTTCAGGACATGGGGAGATGGAAGGGGAAGCTGGGATGAGGTGAGAGAGTGGCATGGACATATATACACTACCAAATGTAAAACTGATAGCTAGTGCGAAGCAGCCGCAGAGCACAGGCAGATCAGCTCTGTGCTTTGTGAGCACCTAGAGGGGTGGACAGGGAGGGTGGGAGGGATTCGCAAGAGGGAGGAGATATGGGGTTATATGTATACGTATAGCCGATTCACTCTGTTATAAAGCAGAGACTAATGCACCATGGTAAAGCAATTATACTCCAATAAAGATGTTAAAAAAAAAACCCCACCAAAACACCTTGTTGTCTCTGGAAGAGAAATTAGCTGTCATCCTTATCATTTGCCCTGTATTTTAGAGTCTGCTTTCTCTGGGTGAGCGCGTTTCACCCGTGCACGGTTCTGTAAGATCCCCATCACCATTTGAGTCATGCGGCCTCCAAAGACCAACACTTTTCATCTCACAGCCTAAAAGAATTCTCATTAGTTAAAATCACCACCAACCTCATCAGAAAAGTCTTTTAAATGTTGAGAAGATGTGAAGCCAGCAGTGACGGGCACAGGCATCCCACATGCTAGTCTTCACTTCAGAGCTCCAGTTTTAACCCTGACAAAAAGTACTGTCACTGGTTTCCCCTACAGGACAGGCTAATTGATCCGTTTTTAGAACTCACATGCTCAGTGCCCCGTGTTTCTGTCATCAGCTTGCACACCAGCCGATGATGTTCCCTGGAACCATCGGGGGTTCACCTGGAGGCTCCGTCTGTCCTCCAGGGCTTTCTTCAGGGCCACCGTCCCGCTCTTCCCCGGTCATTGCACAGAATGTTAAGGGGACTGTGCTCAACGGGTGAAATTTAATAGACTTAATGCTTTTTACGGCTCCATCAAGGACATTCTTAATTTAAACTGGTTTCTGTTGCCTTCCTGTGAGACGGGGGCGGGAGGGCCAGGGTGCCCACTGCCTGCCGTATCTGCTGCCTCGGTCAGTGCTAAAGTCCACTTGTCACACCCGCCTTGGCTTTTGTGCCACTCACGCACCTTCGGTCGAAGGAGGACCTTGCTGGCCCTCTGGAAAGGTTGGGGGCACCCCTGGATTCCCTGGCGCACACTCAGAGCTGCTGGTGTAAAAGCACAGGAGGTGTGTGCGTGTCCTTGCTCCGTCCCAGTTGCCCTCTGCCGGGTGGCTGGAGTGTCATGGAAGGCGAGCCCAAGCTGCTGTCTGCAGGGCCCTGGGACCGAGCTCTGCCCACCGCAGGTTAGAGACGTGGCTCAGGGAACCCTCGGGGGAGAGGCCTGAGTCTGGGCACATCCAGGTCCAGACCCAGCACACCAGCTGCGGCTGGTGGATCCTTCTCAGAATCCAGGGGGCCTCCCCCTCCGCCTGCCCGGGCCAGTCTGCCCTGCCCGCTGGCCTTGCTCCCTGTGCGTGCCTGTCCCTCTGGGTTGGCCTCCCCATCTCAAGGTCATCAGGTCAGCACCTGGAAGGAAACACACACGGGCTGCGGGGATTAAGACAGGGACAGCTTTGGGGCCGGCACTCTGCCGTCACGCCGTCCGAGCACATACGTGGAACCCGAACGTGAACCGACCGTTAAGTGTGTACCTGCATGTGAGTCGCACGTGCCCTCGGCGTCATTGCTGAGATTTCTCTGTGCTGACTCATGGGACCAGACCTGTCACCTGGAGTGCTGAGATGTGATTTCCATGGAGCTCAGAGTGGCCTCGGTTTCGAGCAGGACCTAATGAGGTGGCGGGTCCAGCTTTGACTACCCATCTGCGCGATAAAGGGCATTCGTGTCAGCTGCAGGGGGCCTGCAGGAACTCCGGGATCTTCTCATCTCATTGTCAGAGACCAGCCTGTAAGGGATGTCCCTGCAGAGGTCCTGGGCGCCGTGAAGGTGACATCCAGAGAACCGGCCAGAGTGGTGTGTGTAAGGCCAGCAGGTTCAGGGTGGCTGATGCAATTGGTATCTAACAACACGGCCCCAACCCTCCTGCTTATCTAACAACACGGCCCCAACCCTCCTGCTTATCTAACAACACGGCCCCAACCTTCCTGCTTATCTAACAACACGGTCCCAACCTTCCCGCTCTCGGAGGGCTGAACCAACAGTCCTGAAGCTGATGCAACTGGTATCCGACATTGCCAAAGAAACGACCAAATAAGGGCTGCTTCACCCAAAAGAGGCGCCTTCCCTGGACTGACGGCCCCTCCTTCCTCTTCCCCGTATAAATTTTGCCCCAACCCTCACCCAGGCGCGACTTCTCTGGCCCCTCTCTCGGACCAGCGAACCTCGCCCGAGAGCGCTCCCTAAATAAAGCTTGTTTAAAGCTTCCCTTTGTTTCGCGATGCCGTTTCTCACAAGCCAGACCTTACAGTGTGTCCCGGCCACGCCCGAGGGGCTCCTGTAAAGATGCTCCGTCCACGAGATCACGGCTCACCCACCGCAGACGAGAGGCTGGGAGCATGTGCATGAGTGAATGAGCGCCGTTCGTCTTGCTAGAAGCTCTGCTCCCACCCAGCGTCGAGTCACAGCCCCAGAAAACACTTGGCTGTGGACAGGGGGCGGGGGCAGCAGATGTGCTTTCGCTCTCAAGCGCCCGCCAGCTGTGCTCTCCCTCCCTGCCCTCCGCCTCCCCGCCCCACACTGCGTTTTCCGCCTGGCCCTGGTGGGGCGGGGCCTCACTGCGGGCGGTGAGGAGCAGCCCGAGTCCCCCCCGGCAGGTCCGCACGGGGAGCGGAGCAGGGCGTGGCCACGCACGGCCCAGGCGGAGGCGGGGCCTCGTGGGGAGCGGGCTTAGTCCCTCAGCATCCGTGGAGAGATTGGCGGTGTCGGCTGCGTTTCTTGCCGTGGGCCTGACCAGAGGGCTGTTAACGACAGAATTCTAAGAGTTGCACCTGGGAGTCAAGAAGGGGCTGCTGGGGATCCTCTGGATTTGGGGTCCGCTGGGGCCTCTTCACATTGTGGATGGTGGAATCAAGGCATCGGGGCTGCCACGTTCAGAGACGTTACAGACCCACCAGCCCGGGTGGTGGGGAGTCGGGCCTCGTGCAGCGTACCCCGCCCCCCCGCCCCCGGCTTTCTTGTGCCCGAGTGGCGACCCCCGTGGCAGAGGTGGCTGGGCACCCGCGTGTGCGGGGGCAGGGTCTCTCCCCGACCGAGCCTGCGGGGCCGGGGCCGGGGCCGGGGCCGTGCGCGTTGTCTCCTTGTCTTAAGAGCCCCGTCGTGGTGTCGGGATCCTCCTTGGCAGCAGCCTTTGCTTTGATTCCCACTGAGTTAGTGGCGTGGGTCCCGGGGTGGCCCTTCCTGGGTGGGGGGTCAGGTCACATGTGTGTCCCTCAAGAATTTGGTCCTCAGACTCTGGGGGTCTTTTAAAGCCTATGCATTTTTGGGTCCTTGGAAATACTGGCTAGCGGCCCCGTCTCGGGGGCGGTGGGTAGTAACTCAGAGCTGGTGTTAGACTCGTGACACCCAGTCGGCCCTTGTCCTCTCCTGCCGTGCAAAGTCCTATACTATTTTGAATCTCCAGACACGTCTGAATCTCAAGCTTCTGTTTTGACTTCTCTGTTGTCGCCCTCTGATGCAACCTCACAGTTTCATGTGGACGTCCCGGTGGCCACTTCTCTCTGCAGGTGCCCTGGTCGGCTTCCCTGGGACGGGGTGGCCGCAGCAGCAGCACAGCGGTGGCAGGATTCCAGCGCCCAGCCCCTAGCCCCTGAGCACAGCACCTGGGCTACCTGTGCGGGTGTTTGCATATAGGGAGGGGCTTGCTCGCCCCCCGGGCGTGTTAGGTGCACAGAGTGGGTGCTCAGGCTGGTTCCATCGGGGCATTAGTTCTCGTGCTGCCATGCTCTGGGGTGGGGGTGGGGATCAGGGGCGAGCTTGACAGTGGCAGCCAAGGAGCCTCGGGCCTGGGCCTGCTTCCGGAGCGAGAGTGCCCCATCACACCGGTCAGGACTCGGGGCTGTGCTGCCTGCAAGCACAGCGTCAGGGACGGGGTCCCCTCTCCTTTCCTGGTGGTGCTGCCTGGCACTTCTCTCCGGGACGGCGTCTGGGGGCGGTTCCCACCCGCAAGCCCCTAGTTAAGTAACGTGGCCGGACCCCTCGGAGTCCCAGCCCGCTCTCCCAGCTGCGTGCCCTTCGGACTCTGCACAGGGGACCTTCTGCAGTCTGGACATGGCTGCCGCCCCCCGCGGCTCTGCTCAGCAGCTCGGCCTGGACTTAGTGGGGCCGGGGCTTCCGAGGCTCACCTGATGATGAATGAAGGCAGAATGGTATCGGGACGGAGTGTTGGAACGTGCGGTTCTGAAGGGCTGAGAGGTCTGGGCCCAGCCTCCTCCTCGCTGCGTCCTGCCCCAACTGACAGATGCCCTCGGCAGGGCCATCCTGCGCCTGTTGGGCTGACCAGAAAGGCATGAACAGTGTCTGAGCACCTGCCCTGCAGGTATTTCTCAAACTGGCCAGAGAAGAATCTGCTGGGAGCTGATCAAGGCCGATTCCAAGGTCATGGCCTGTTCAGCCCGTCCGGGGCCCCTGGAATGTGTATGCTCTACTGGGGCTCGGGTGATGCGGCGTGGCTGCCCCGGAGCAGAGTGCTCTCGGGAACAGGTACCAACCGTGTCCCAGAGAACAACTCTCCTAAGTCATCCCCCGCGGCTGTCCCCACACGGAGGCGCCGAGGCCGGCCTTGGCTGTGCAGTGCGGGGCCTGGGCTCTGCTGCTCTGAGCTGCTACCTGTGAAAGGCAGGCGAGGGCAGGCCTGCGAGCAAGGCTGGGCCGGAGCCTCGGAAGGGAGCCGGCCACGGCAGCTGTGTGCGCGCTCAGCTGTGGTGCTCCCAGCACCGGCTCGACTGATGGCCGGTCGCGGCCACTCCCGGAGCCCACGTCCTCCTGTGAGGACGGTGATGGGGGAGGAGGGTAAGGCTGTACCTCCAGGGCTGCTGCACGGGCAGCTGTATGACCCGCCTGATCCCTGCCGGGACTCTGCCTGGGCCCCCTGCCTTCTCCCGTGTGCCCCTGCACCCGGGGCCCGGCCCTCGGGGCTCCTCCCGTGCTCGCCGGTCATCTCTGTTGCGCCTTCGGTGGAGACCACGCGGCTCCAGACTCTGCAGGTCCTCGGGCTGCATGCTGCCCTCCTCCACGTTCTCCGTTCCCTTTGCATCTGGGACCCGCCCCCGCCTCCCACCCTTCTTTCTGGATCCTCAGGAGACCGAGGGTGGGTGCCCTGGCCGGCCAAGAGCTCTTGGCACCTGGCCAGCTGGCCCATGTAAATGAGTCACTGCTGACCCCTGGTGCCAGGAATGTCCACCTGCAGTGATTCCTAGTGCCAGGGTTTCCCCAGGGGTGGATGGGCAGCACAGGGCCCAGGGTGCGCGGGGCTGCGGAGACATGGATGAGGTTTGCACACAGGACTCTGGTGGGGGGTGGGGAGCGACCCAATTAGGAGGAGATGGGGTTGGACAGTGGCCTTGAACGTGGACTGAGTGCTGTGCATGCTGTGTATACAGTGTCACCTGATCAGAGCTGGCTTGTGGAGGTGCAATTGGCACAACGTTGGGGGGCGGCCGAAGGCAGGAGCCAGCAGAGAATGGGATGGAGGAGGGAGCCCAGGAGGTGGGCAGGCAGGGCTGGCTTTGCAGAGGGCTGTGACGACTGGGGCGTGCTGGGGGGCTGGACTGACCACGTGCCCCTCCCCGGGGCCGGGCCATGGGCCAGGTGCCCCGGAGGCAGTGGTCGAGGCCGGTGAGGCCCGTGGGGCAGGGAGAAGGGGGTAAGAAAATCAAACCAGGTGACCCCAAGAGTGACCACTATGATGGGGAAACGAGCAGGGTGTTAGGATGGAGGGTCAGGGAAGGTCTCTAAACCGCGTGACAAGGGCAGCCCCTTGCGGGGAGCAGGTGGTGCCGAGATGCTGGAGCAGCATGAACAGGCCATGGGGCGACGACCAGGGCCTGGCGGCCACCTCTGTGCAGCAGGAGCCGCTGAAGGCCTGAAGCAGGGTGTGACACCACCTGGTCTCCCAACCACCCGACCTGGCGGTGAAGAGTCGTGTTGGCGGGGGACAGTGCAGTCCATTGGGGGCGGCCGTCCCCAGAGGCAGTGAGACGCGCTGAGAGGTTTGGAACTGGCGGCTGAGAGAGAAGCGAGGCGAACTCGTGGACCTGGGGGCCAGGATGGGCAGAGGCAGGTTTCGCGGAGTCACGGCTGCTGTGACACTGAGGTGTGAGGAGGTGAGGGTGCTGCTGTCACCAGCTCCGGGGGCAGAGGGTCGATGGCCACGTCTGCGCAGGTGTGGGGAAAAGACGCAGCAGGGAGAGCTCAGTCTTGGATGTGTCAGGGCCCTGGAGGGACATGTAGTGGGTGCACTGGTCTGGGCGGGGTCATGGCTGGGCTCGAGAGATGTAGGGGCCCGGGAACCCACGTGCCCGCCCAAGAGCGTAAGTGGAGTGAGCTTCGGGGATGGGGGCGGTGGCTCAGAGCCGCCATCCCCCATGGGCAGGGGGCTTGTCTGGGAGCATCAGGGCTCCCAGAGAGGTGGGAAGGAGGCCGAGCGCTGTCCCTGGGCTGCAGCTGGGACGGTGGCGGCAGGTTCTTGGGGGAGAACATGGGGTGGCATGAGGAGGAGGCAGTGTGTGGGAAACGGGGGTTCGAGGAGGGTGAAGGTGGGCTCCGGGCTGTGGGTGGAGAGCCTAGCACTGGGGACCTTGAGTGGGGCAAGGGCTGCAGGATGCTGGCCATGCACCGGGCTGGGAGGGAGAGCAGGGGGTATGTGACCCAGGACCCAGCTGCAGGGCCCAGGACCTCCCTGGCACAAGGCTTGGCCTGGCCAGCAGTTCAGGCCTGCGTTGGGGGTCCGGGGTTGGGTGGGCGTGGACACTGAGGCCCTTTTCTGTGTGGCGCTGTCCTCCACTCACGTGGTGCAGGGGTGAGGGTGAGCACAGATGCTTCCCCTGCCTCCCCCATCCTTCCCCTTTTGAGCATCTGTGCTCATCATGAGCACACAGGGACGTTCCCCCTGCGTTAGGGTTAATGACATCTGCCGCATTTGGTGGTGGGACTCAGAGGCGGAGGCTCAGGCTCTCCGGGGTGCAACAATGAGCAGAATTGAGGGACCTGGGAGCCTCCCTGCCCCAGTCCAGGAGGGCAGAGACAGGAAGGTCTTCACAAGACAGGGCATTTACCAGGAAAGCAGCTTGCCTCCCGGGGCCCCAGACTGCCCAGCAGCCCTGGTCACACCCTGGTACTCAGGGCCAGCTGGGGGCAAGCGGGAGGGGGCCGTGTCCCATGAACCTGTGGGCCAGGTGTGGGGACTTTTCTTGTCCGAACACAAGCTCCTTAGCCTGTCACCCCTGAGGGCTGGGCGGGAGGAAGCCTGCCTCCAGCGAACAGGAGAGTGAGTCTGGGTGGGTGGCAGGAAGCAGCACATCTGATGTTTGGAGGCAGAGAAAAGTGAGAGATCAGGTTGCACTTTCATCTGCAATGGGCGGCCTGGTATCTTGTACTGCAAAACAGGGACACCAGGCTTGAAGGTGCTCACAGCCCCCCAGCTGCCAAGTGCCAAGACCACAGTTGGACTCCTCTTGCTTGGGTTTGGCCCAGGTCATGGTCAGCAGCAGCAGGGCAGCCTGGGGGTGGTGTGGCCCCAGCCTCGTGCCCACCGCAGCCCCCAGGTCCCAGGCGTTGCTCGCTGTGGGCCCCAGTGCCTGTCAGCGTCTCACTCTCCCTTCTCCCCCACCAGCCTCGGCAACTGCAGGGCTTCATCCTCCCCAACATGCTCCCCCCGCCCTGGATTCCTTGGTGGCCTGTGACTGGACAAGTGACACCCAGGCCTCAGGACTGAACAGGTAGGAAAGCTGCCCGCTGGCCAGGATTAAGCTCTTCCCTTTGGTGTCTGGTGGCCAAACCAGAGCTTCTGGCTGGATCCTGGAGGGCAGCAGCAGTGGACCTAGAAGGGCGGCAGTGCCTGCTCTCCCCGTGCCCCAAGGGGGCCCAGAGCAGTGCCATCAGCCCCGGGTGCGGGGCGAGATCCAGCTCTTAGGGCCACTGTGTGACTCCAGCCCGCAGTGTCCTGTGTGTACTTACAGGTGGTGCTAGCCCTGCCTGTGCCCTCCCCGCAAGGCCCCCATGCTCAGAGAACTAGACTGCTCCACCACTGTGCTCAGCAAACTGAACTTCTTTATTAAGTGCCAAGGTCCAGGCGGGCGCTGCCCCCTGCAGCCTCTCTGACGAGGTCTGTGCCTGGAGCGTCCCGGGTCCCGCTGCAGGGCAGCAGCGCCGGGCGCTCACTTCACGTGCTCGGCCGCATGCGAGGAGCAGTAATACTTCTTGTGGGCGATGAAGGTGGACAGGCTGCTGAACCTGATGTTGCACAGGCGACAGTACCTGTGGTTGCCGTTGGGCACGGAGGCCGGCGTCCCCTGGCTGGGGGTCTGCACGCCCTTGTCCGAGTGGGATGGGGGTGCCGCCACGGCCTCGGGGGACGTGGCCGGGGGCGGCCCGGGCCGGGGGCTGCCAGCGGGCGGCTCCCAGGAGTCCTGGCCGTTGAGGCCGTCGCGGGGGGCGGCGGGCGAGGGCGTCCGGGCCTCGGCGCCAGGGCCGGAGCCGGCCGGGGGCTTGCCCAGCAGCAGGCCGTGAGCCAGGCGGAAGTGCTCGATGAGGTCGCCGCGCACCACGCCGTTCGGGGGGCAGTAGGGGCAGACGACGGCGGGCGGATCCTCGGGGGCGGCGCGCAGGCGGCGCGGGGCGGAGGGGCACGAGAACTTCTTGTGCGCCAAGTACGCCTCGAGGCTGTGGAAGCTCACGCGGCAGGCTGTGCACTCGTGGTAGTCGGCCAGGGCCGGTAGGACGGGCGCAGGACCAAGGGCGGCGGCGGAAGCCTGGCGCCGCGGCTTTTTACTCAGGTCGATGGGGCCTTCCGCTGGGTCTGGGCCGCTTCCGCCTCCGCCCCCATTTCCGCTTCCGGGCCGCGGCGCCGGCGACGCAGGCGGCGTAGGGGCGTGGCCTGGTGCGACGGGCTGGGCGGGTCCGACCGGGGACGGGGCGGGTCCGACCGGGGGTGGGGCGGGTCCGGCCACGTGCAGCTCGTAGAGCTTGCGGCGCCTGCGCGTGCGCACGGGCGGCGCAGCGGGCGTGGGGGTCCCGGAGGTCCCGGCAGCTCCGGCGGGCGCGGGCCGGCGCGGCGGCGGGTCGTGGCGAGAGGCGCAGTAGTACCGCTTGTGCACCGTATAGGTCTCGTGGCGGCTGAAGCGGATGTTGCAGGCCTCGCACAGCGTCCGGCGGGGGTCGTCGTCCTCGTCTGCCCCGCTGCCCGGGCTCGGGCTGCCTTCGCTGCCCCGGCCGCCCGTCTCGGCCTCGGCCTCGGGCGTAGCCGCGCCCCCCGCCTCGTCCTCACGCGCCCCGGGGCCCGGCGGCGAGCGCGGCTCGTCGGCCTCGTCGGGCGGCGGGGCGGGGGGCGCGCGCGGCGGGGCGGGGGCCGCCTTGGGCCGGCGGGCAGGGGGCGTGTCGTCGGGCGGGCGGCGGCCGGAGCAGTAGAGGCGCTTATGCACATAGAAGTTGTTGACGTTGTTGAAAGTGATGTCGCAGTCGAAGCACGTGGCGCCCTTGGGGGCCCCCGTGAAGAGGCCAGCCGGCGCGCCCACCCCCGCGCCCGCCTGCAGCCGGCTGTGCACCAGCTCGGACATCTTGGCCAGGATCTCGGAGGCCGGCGGCGCCGTGGGCAGCTGCGGCAGGAAGAGCGCGCCGGACCCTGGGCTGGAGCCGGGCGTGGGGCTGGACAGCTCCGCCTTCACGCGAACGGGGCTGGGGCTGGGGCCGGCGCTGGGCGGTGACGGCGTCCGCGACAGGGCCTGGGGCCCTGGCTCCGCCTCGAGCTCCTTCGCCGCCTCCACCTTGATGCTCCTGGGGGTCGCTGGGGGCTCGCCGCCG
>RJWK010072534.1:0-10441 GCA_004363435.1 Platanista minor
GCTCCTGGTAGCTGGCTCCTTCCCACGTGCACCCTGGCCCCAAGGCCACCTCCATCCTCCTCCTGCTTTATTTTCTTCATAGCATGAGTAGGGGCTTGAAAATGCTCAGTGATGTGGTCCCTTCTAGGGCCGGCAGAACCAGAGGAGATACAAACATCCCAGTTAGAAGACTAAGGCCAGAGCTGGAGAGAACCAAGGTGAGGCCCCAGTGGCAGAAAGTTTCGCACACATCATAGCCAGAATGAACAGAAATTTAGAATGGATTCATAGCTCCAGGACAGGCTGAGCTGCCCTAACAAATGGGCCCAGTGAGTTTCAGCGGAGGCAGTGGAAGGGCCAGTCTCTCTCCTTCCGGGATCTGCGGGAATGGCCGCTGTTCACACGGGCTGCTCACACTGGTTTAGGTGAGAAGGGAAAACATTCTTCTTAATCGCCTTGAGCCTGTACCAACCCAGACACTGTCGTTAAGGAGCAGGGTGGGTGTTGAACTAGCCAGGCGGCCACTCACTCCCAGCCATTCCCAGGCCTGCCCTGCCCACGGCGGCCCGAGGACGGGCACGAGTTCTTTCTGTAGAAGCTTCCCAGCATGGGCTTCATCCAGCTGTCAACTGTCTTTACCTCATCAGCAGGCGCCAGATTCTCGATGGCCTCAATCAGACCCTGCGTCTCGTCCCCAAATGGTCTTTAAAAAAATCCACACAAATAGCCAAAGGTCAGGAGGGTCCAGGCCACACACACTCGACTCCTCTCTAGGGAAAGGGTGTGGGGGATGCATGTTTTGCTTTATGACATTGGAAGGGTTTGATGTTTGTCCTTCCTCAATAAGCATGCATTGTTCCGTATAATTTAAAAGTGCTAAGCAAAGCACACAGCACACTCACACAGACACACAGCCACGGTGCACTCAACCGGGAACACTGGCTCGGCGATCGCTGTCACGTTAAGAATCGAAGCCTTAAATGTTCAAACGGAAACAACTGGACAAAGCGCCCACCCTCTGGCTTTCGTGGGCACTTCTGCTGGGAGCCAAGTGTCAGAAGTGTGCATTTGGCCTCCCCCATGTGAAAATGTCACAGTGAAACAGGAGCCCATTAGAAAGACAGGGTCATACAATGTCACACCCATTTACCTACATGTAATTGTGCTGGTTCAGGAGGAGTGCATGACCCCACTTTAAATGTCAGGAGAATGGAACCCAGAAGGGTCTCTGAACCTGGCACTCAGGGGCCTGTCAGTGCCTGTCACGCGGCAGCTTTCCACCCAAGCGACCCTGAATCAAGTCACGGGGTTGGGGCAGAGAAAATAGGTTAAGGGCTATTTCATGAAACCATATACACATCTGTGTACGTACGCTTGTGTGTGTTCATATTGTGTACCTGTGCACATATACACATATATGTGTGCACCTTTAAGTGTGTATCGGAGTATATGTGTGCACGTATGCATTTCTGTGTGACCTGTATATGTGTGCATTCATGCATGTATGTGTACACATGTGTGTCGTTTGTATACATGTATCTATGTATATGTGTGTTCATTCATGCATGCACACACCTGTAGGTGTGTGCGTATGAGTAGGTGTGTGCAGGTGCATCTGTGTCTGTTCACGTGTGCCTACGTATGTGTACATGTGTGTATGTGCCTGCCCATGCAGTGTGTGTGCTCTCTGTGGCAGCACAGAAATCCCGATCTAGCACTGCATTCCTAGATGTGACCAGTGACGAAAGGCTAGGGTCCTTTAAGGCAGGAACCATGGGCCGAGGGTACTGTCTGGGGTCTGTCACGCCTACCCACACCTTGGCTTCCCTTTCTGGGACCAGCTGTCTGTAGGGTCACAGAGGGGACACCGCTTACTACCCCATGTAAGGCGTCAATGCTGGCATCAGCAACAGGATGCTAAACCAATGTTCAAAGTGTCCCCACTGGCATCCCCTGGAAACCCATGAAAGGGGAGCTCAGGTGACAGCTGTGGACAACTACTGGGGGAGCCTGTTGACGCTTCTTGTCTATGGGGTTTGCCCAGACAGGGCAGGTGAAGCCCCACTTACCCTGTGGCCAGGACAGCGGAAGACACACAGCTAAATATACCTTCCCCTCCCAGCCAGGAGCAGAGAACACAAGAGCCACCCTAAGACCATGCCCTGCCAGTGCTGGTGCCGGGCCCAGTGTCCCCATCCCCAGGCTGTCCCCCACCCTAGGCTCCCCTACCCTACCCCGGTCATCAGCCCCAGCCCCAGGCTGTGCTGCCCCCCACTCCCCTCCCCACCCTCAGCGCTCTCCTCCCCCACCCCGGGCTGTGGTGCTGATGTCACCACCTTGCCAAATGGCCTGGCCCCCTCAGGAATCAGGAACAGGTTTCAGAAGCTCTCTGTGTCACACATACAACAAGCAGTTTTTTGTTGCAACTTCAGTTTCCCCAGAATTTAGAATGGATCCCAGGAGCCAGGCTCAGCCTTAGAGCTGAGTCCAGCTGGACGCCCCCTGCTTCCCCAATGGAAAAGCGTCCAGGACACCGGCTTTCCCCTCCAGCCGCCCCGCAGGGGCAAAGAAGCTGGTCAGGATGTCCCGACACACCTTAACCCTCGTTCTCTCACCTAAACCCAGGCACGTGTGTGTCACAAATGTGCCGATGGAAGCCAGGAAGGAGAAAAAAGGGCGGCAGGGTGACAGATGTACATACCAACCAATTAATCAGCAATCAATCAGCAGTGATGATGCTGAGAACGGCATACGCAGGGCAGGCGCAGGGCAGCGGGGACCCTGAAGCACAAAGGCCAGAGGAGGGAGGGATCACACCACCTTGTGCGACATCATTCTACCCTTCACAGTCACACTGTCTCTTTGGAGGGCGTGTGGCACCCTCGCATAGCGTGTGCATGTGTCTCTGAGCCCAGACAGCTTAGCACCAGGGAATATAAAATAACCTTCCTCCCCTGGCCTGATTCTTCCTGTCGGCCCACCCCCAGGGAGGAATGCCTGTTGTCCAGGGGCTGCTGGCGTCATAGGGAGCTCAGCTCCAGATGTGCCCCCAGGCTTGTTTCCCAAGGGCTGGAGGACACCGTGTGCACCAGGAGATATTTTAAATGCCACTAAAACTGGTGCTTCAGTCCCCAGTTTGACCTGTACAGAGAGCAAACTTAGATAAATGATACTGTTGAAAAGTTGTACCTTAACTGGAATTTATTTGCATTCTTAATTTTCTCCTTACCTTATAAAACTCTCCTACCTTCCAGAGTAACTCCAAGGTGCTTAATTCCAGTAAATAAAGAAATGTAAATTAAAATAAAATACCTAATTATCCCCCACGAGACAGAGAAATTTAAGATTGCTGCTAGGGGTGCTGGTGAAGGGTTGGAGGATTTCTGAGGGCGATTCTGAATTTCCAAATGGCTCCTACTTCCTAGCGAGTCTTGGGCAGCTATCCTATGGACCAGTCCAGTGTGCAGAGCCATGTGGACAAGGACAGCCCACGAGGGCACCTGGAGGGATGTGCCTCCACCGGTGGGCGGGGGGTGGGGGTGGGGGGCGGCGGCTAGTTAACAGACAGGTGCAGGACACTGAAGAAGCTAGGCAGGAACCACCAGGAAGCACACAGCACCCTGACCACATGGAAAGGCAAGGGCAGAACAGCAGGCCAAGATGACCCATGTGTGTCCAGGGAGGAGGTGCCAGTCCACATACACATATGTGCGCGCACACACACACACGGATGCACACACGGACACAGACACACATGGACACAGACATACATCCAACTGTTAACAGTGATTACCTCTGGGGAGGGAAAATGGCCAGGGAACTCACTTTTTAATGTTTGCTTTTAAAAGAGTGAATAATGTTTATAATGTTTTGTAAAAAATTAATACATTAAAAATTTATGTCTCCTCTACACTAGACTCAAGTCATTGAACAAATATTATATCCAGCACATTAACCTGTGCAGTGGTATGTAATGTTCCACAACCCAGCCCATTTCTTGGTGTCTATTCTTGCCATTTTATTTTTTTGCCCTTTTGCACTTACATAGAAATGAGAAGGGGCTTCTTTTCCTGCATGCTTTTTATGACCACGAGGTAAAAGTAACAGAAGTCTATTCTTGCCATTTCTTTGCCCTTTTTGCATTTACATAAAAATGAGAAGTGGCTTCTCTTCCTGCATATACTTCATGCTTTTTATGACCACAAGGTAAAAGTGAGAGTCCACCCTCTTAGACTTTTACATTGGAATTGTCTAACAACTCAATATGGTACTGAACAGAAGAAACCACCCTTGTTTTCAATTACCTTATGTCTAAAGATTCCAAAATATTTCTTTAAAAACAAAATCGAAAGACAATTGATCTAGGGGAAAAAAACTAGGAAAAAACACTTATAACATAAATGCGAGGGACTGGAATTCTTAATAAGTGAAGTGATCTAATAAACTACAGAAAGAAAAGACCTAATAAACTACAGAGCCCTGGCCAAACAGAGCAGGTAATTAAAAATGTATATGTATATAACCAGCCAGTAAACACAGAAAGGGCTAAGTACCCCTAGAAGTGAAGCTGTGCTCATTAAATCCAACCCCTCCAAAACTGGCGGAACAAGTCCTCGTGACTGCCACGCACGGCAGATACCAAAGACTACGCTGGCAGCAGGTGTGTGGAGAAGCTAGCAGAAATGACAACCCCGCCAGTTAATCCACAATACATGAGTAGCATAAAAGGATGAAGGGGAGGTAGGGGCTTACCCTTTGTTTTTACAAATTAAACTGGCATTTCTCTTTCCTCTAAAACTGGAAATACACGGTTGACCACGTATTAATTGACCAAAATTAAGATTAATCACAAAATGACTCAGCTTCAGGGCAGATGACGTGGACAGCCATCTTTTTATACCAGACATCACTGATGACCGCCCCCATCCCCAAAAGAGAAGATGGAGCATTTCAGTGCCTAGAGCAGGGGCCTGCAGCCCAGAAAGGGGGCATGGGAAGGAGCACGGGGCAGAAAGGCAGTGGGGGAAGAAAAACAAACAGGCAGTGCCCCTACTTTCCTGTAGGCTTCCCTCAAGCCAGCCCCAAGGGGCAGCGGCCAAGTCCAGATCTTTGCCCCTAAGATAGCACAGGGACCAAGGACCAACCTTCAGCTGGATCCCACTGACGCTTCTACAAGGTGTCAGCTTTGCTAATCTGCGAGATAGACTGAGAAACAAAGGGATTTTTACCTGTGTATTGTGCCTCTCAAAACTTCCCGATTGTTTCAAGGAGGAGTCTTCAGAAATCCTGGCTCTGAAAATAATGGGAAATGAGAATATTTGAACAGTTAAACTGTCCACGTAAACTCAGCATCACTTCTGGAAAGGCACTGAGAACAAACTCCTGCCTTCACTTCTGGAGCCCCGCAGCTGACTCTCTGACCCAGGATGGCTTGGCACTTGTTCACTTGTGCAAGCAGGAGGAGGTAGGGAGTGTGCAACTCCTCACCAGGAACAAAGGAAGTGAAACCTGTTGGTCACCCAGGTGCCGGAGCTGGTCCCCAACCACTGACCACCACCACTTCCCTGCAGAACAAGCCATTCGAATACAAGCCAGAGTCACTGTCAGCTGAGAGTCCATCAATCAAAAAAGTATCACCTGGGCTTCCCTGGTGGCGCAGTGCTTGAGAGTCCGCCTGCCGATGCAGGGGACACGGGTTCGTGCCCAGGTCCGGGAAGATCCCACATGCCGCGGAGCGGCTGGGCCCGTGAGCCGTGGCCGCTGAGCCTGAGCATCCGGAGCCTGTGCTCCGCAACGGGAGAGGCCACAACAGTGAGAGAGAGGCCCGCGTACCGCAAAAAAAAAAAAAAAAAAAAAGTATCATCTACTGGCTATTGACTTCAGATATGTATCCTTCAGAATTCATCTTCATTGAAATCCAAAGGCCCCAGGCGATGAAGGAAAAAGAGATACACAAAACATATTCACGAGAAAATGATTTCCTAAAAAAACCATTTAATTCCCTTTTTCTTTGTTTTTGATTATTGTTTTTAAGCCAAACAGAAGAATTTCCACAGTGGTATAGCAAGTTTCTATATTGTACTTGTTACCCCTTCCCAGTGCAGGATAGAGCCCTCAGAATAGGAATCCCCAAGTCCAGTAAGATCACAAACTATCAGACAAAGAGAATCAGAATTGCAAAACCAGAGGTCACAGTGTAGGATTAATGAAGGTTTAGAGGCTGGTTAAATGGATGCTGACGCCTCTAAGACTGCAAATGATCCAACATATTTTTTAATTTTTTTATTTATTTATTTTTTGCTGTACGCGGGCCTCTCACTGTTGTGGCCTCTCCCGTTGCGGAGCACAGGCTCCGGACGCGCAGGCTCCGCGGCATGTGGGGTCTTCCCGGACCGGGGCACGAACCCGTGTCCCCTGCATCGGCAGGCGGACTCTCAACCACTGCGCCACCAGGGAAGCCCCAACATATTTTTTAAACCTCAGAATCAAGCTCTAGCATTTTTTTGTGGTTGGAATTATTTTTTTCTTTTGCTTCAAGGGTTTATACCATTATTGCCATTTTTCTGAAGACAGCTGAGAAGTAGGAGATGCTCCTTGGAGACGCCGCTGATGCCCCATCTCTCCCACACAGTGCCCCCGCACCCCGGGGAGTGGGACCATCATGCCTGCAGCCAGACACCAGTTTGTACCCCACTCTTACATGTCCACCCAAGCACACAGTTTCCGGGGCCACCCAGGGCCCCTCAGTGCCCAACAACTCAAGTCAGCAGATGAGACCTCAAAGTGACAGGCAGAAATGGTTAGGATTCACCCGGCCTCGCTGTGATGTACGGCCGAAGACTGGGTCTGGGTCTTTCCCACAGAAGCGACTGCTTCTGATGGCCAATTTATAAGCAAAAATATCTTCAGATGAGCAAGCAGGTAAGCGTCCTAGAAAAAGTTATATCCATGCAAGACACAGAACCTATGTCTTCTGTTTAAATGCTCTTCTGGGCGAGCAGCTGACACAACCGATGGACAGGCAGTGGGCAAACCCAATGAACTATGGCATTTACCCGTTCACATGGGGCTTTCCTAGCACATGGGCAGGCGGGGCCCAGCAGCCACTGGGGACTACTGAGAACTCTTAAGGAAAAAAGAAAGTGAGTCACCCATAAATAAGAGGTTTCGATAAATAATGTGAATACTAAGAATTTTAAAACCAAAAAACTTCTCTCTTCTAGAGATTCAATAAGTCTTTGTCACTTTAATAAATAAAAGCCCAGAGCTGCTTGTTCTGTGGTTGGACAAGGCGCATATCATATTCAGCCTAATTTCATGGTTTTGAGCAACAAGTGACAGCCGGCGAGGGTACCTGTGTGTGTGTCTTAATCACCTCACACAGTGCACCTGGACCCCGGTGTCCTCATCTTCTGCCTTCAAGCCAAGTCTCCACATCTGCCCTCCATCAAAGAGCTTCTCGCCCCCAGGTTCCTGAGTGAAAATACTCACTTCTGGCTCAGTCAACCGCGAGGCCCTGAGGGCCCCCAGTTGTCTGCACCCTTTACCACAGCAATTTTTCTCCCTTCCCAACATGAAAGCCCACAGGCTATAATTAGTTATCACCATACTGAAGAATGCAAAAGACATGCTCTGTATGCAACTACTAACCGTATCATTCTGACTACGCATCTCCTCTGACTATGCAAACCTGCTTATAATGTATATAACGTACAGTCCATTTGCAAGAGAAAGGAATGGAATCAATCAGAAGAGACAGAAGTGTTTTCCTCTGGTACACACAGGAGAGACTTGGCCTTTACCTCCCACCACACCCCCAATCCTGCAGGAGAGCATGGGAGCCCCAAGGCCCATGCTCCGATGGCAGCTGCCTCCCGACCATTTAGGACAGGGCCCAGATAAAGGGGGTCTTCATCTTGCATGCACCTTGCCTACATTCTGCCAATGTGACCTCACCTTCCGAAGGCCCCTTGCCTCAGCAGTAACCCGGTGTTCTCTTTAGTGCATGGAGAAGACACAAGTGGGATGGGGCCAGGCGTGGGGCTCTGTTGGCTCAGAACGACCTGGGTTCCAGGCTTGGCTTCTCCATTTTCCAGCTGTGTGTCCTTGGGGAAGTTACTGGGCTTTTCTGTGCCTCTGCCTCCTCATCCAGAAAGTGGGCATAATAATAGTACCTACCCTCATTTGGTTGCTGTAAAGATCCATGAGTAACTTATGTGAAGAGCTTAAAACAGTGTCTGGCAGCTTCCCAGCACTGCATAACTATCAACTATGACTCTTCCTACCTGTGAAGCGGAGCCAGTTATACCTAACTTGTTAATTACCTACCTTGAGAGACATAAATATCAGGGTTTGGCATGCATAAGCACAATCCCCATTCCCCATGACCAAGGCTCTACCAGCCTCCTCCTCTCACATGGAATTCAGAGCTCAGAGCCTGGGTCTGCCCGGGGTCACACCCACAGTCTCCTGGGAGCAGGGCCCCTGCTTCTGCAGTTGTGGATGGGGAAGGGGCGTCGAGCCTCATCTGCTGAACTTCCTCACTTCAGCCCAGAAGCCCACGCTGGAGGTGTCTGGGCAGTGTGAAATGGGGAGATTCAATCAGCACTCCACCCACATGCCCTGTCTGGGGTGGGTTTGCACATTAGTGCAAGACACCGTTTCCCACCTCTGAGAAGGGCAGTAATGAGACAGGCTGGCTAAAATGTACGGTGATGAGGGGCCGGGGACAGCATTCACATGCACCGGGGCAGCTTCTCTGGGGGCTACTGGGTGATACCTGCCAAGATGCCATGTGCAGACCCTCTGACCCAGCAGTTCTCCACCAGGAATTCAGCTGGACACACCCCCACGTGTACAAGATGCCCAAGTACAGTATGAGGCTGCTGATAGGAAAACTCCGGAAACACCTAGAAGTTCATCAGTTCATGTACATGTGGGCACATATATGTATGTGTGTGTTTGTGTGTATACACACATGTATATACACTGCATATGTGTAAGCTGATTTGTGTATGAGCTGTGGCACATCTATAGGATGGAATACTACACAGCTGTTAAAAAAATAAAGTGGTCACTGATATGAAAGGATGTCCAAGATACTTAGTTCAGTAAAAATTAAGGTTCCCCACAGTGTTATAATAAGTTCTCATTTGTGTAGACACAGGGTATGTAACCATTTGTACGTGAACATAATTTACTCAAAACTATTTGATTAGATCAGCACTTAATCAAGGATCTGCTGGCAGTGAGCGACTAGAGAGTGGCTTTGGTCTGGAGTACAGGTGTATTTCATTTCTTACTATGTGTATTCTTTAGTACAATTTGAATTCTTATCTTAAGCATGTGGTTTCCTAATTAAAATACTTTAAATCTGATATTAAAAGTAAAATATATTAAATGTAAAAAACTTAGAAAATAAAAGGTCAGAGAAGAAAACATTTCTGGCAATTTCAAAAAACAGGTTATTATAACTATTAAAACATGATTCCCTTTTTGAAATTTATTAAACGCATTTCATCAAAATGGAAGTTTTCAAGAACAGCAAACAGACTTTACATCATTTCCAGCAGTTCCGACGTTTTGTTGGACCTATTTATCCTAAGAAAACTCAGACACAGAGGAAAGCATTTTGGTGCAGGTGAGTGCCACAGACCCCAAAGCGGGAGAGGCAGGCTCACAGCCATGCAGCAAGAGGAACAGAGACCTGGAACTCAAGAAAGAACAAAGGACCTGCAGCCTATGGGCTGCTGAGTTGGGGAGCAGGGAGAGGAAGTGAGGGCCCCAGGGTGAACTGTGCCCCATGAGTCTCTGCCTGTGGCCCCATCCCACATGATCCGGGTTCCCCAGCACCAACCTGTGACTATGCAGTGTTGTATAATAAAATATGATAATGTTGGACGTTCACATCATTGTCAATTTCCCACTTAAAATTCATTTTTAAAGACTGATTTTAACAACCAGCAAAACTTGAGCTAGAAGCCCTTCTTTCTAGAATGCAGAGCCTATTTGCCGAGGTCGGGAGGCACAGAGAAGACACCATGAGAGGGTCATCATAAGGCTCTCCCCTTACATAGGTGGGGGCCAGGACACACTTCATCATGGTCATGGGTTTCCTTTCTTCTGCTGGGAAATATTGCACATAACTTTCATAACATATTCATTTGACTCACTTCTCAGTTTTCCATGAGTTGAGGTACTGTGAAAAGGCATATTTCCTGTGATATTATACAGTCAACATCTAAAATATTTTTTACATTTCTTTCAAGCAAATGAGATGCCTTAATTCAGTCTATGTTTATTCTCCCCTAATGGGGAAAGCAGCAAAGTGTGGTGGCCAGAGTGCGGACTCTGAGGCCAGCCTGCCCAGGATCAGGTCTGGTGCTGCCACTTCTCAGCTGTATGACCTACTACAGGTCACTACCCCCTCTAGCCCAGCTACTCGCCCAGCCCCTCCGCCTCC
>RJWK010072535.1:0-10441 GCA_004363435.1 Platanista minor
AGAGTGGTTCCCACTCACCGCAACTAGAGAAAGCCTGTGCGCAGCAACGAAGACACAATGCAGCCAAAAAAATAAGTAAAAAATAAATAAATAAGTAAATAATAAACAAATAAAAATGGGTTTGTACATGGAGATATATAGCATTCGCTGACAACAAGTTAAAATATTGATATAACGGTGATTTTTTTTAAAGAAGTTAATTTACAGATTGTTTATTGCAATTCCTACTCAAAGCCCAAAAAGTTTTTTTTTTTTAAACTTGATGAAATGGTTTTAAATTTCAACTAGGGAATAAGCAAGCAAGACTCTCTAAAAGAGAAGAAGGTGGAGTGATAACCAATTTTATAAGGCTGCAGTAATTAAAACAGAGGGTACTAGGAAAAATAGATCATAGAAAGAAAATACAGTAACTACACAGAAAGAAAATACAGCTCTAGAGTCCAGAAAACACAGACCATAAATAAAGTCATAGTTTAATAAGCACTAAAATGGAGGCCTCACAAATAAATTAGCGAAGGGAAGGATTAATAACTGATGTCAGAATAACCAGTTAACAATTTTGGGAAAATAAGAGAAAGAGACTCTCAATTAACCTAAGAATCAAAAAAAAAAAAAAAAAAACTCTAGATAAAATTACACTTTAAATATTTTTTTAAATCAAATCAAAAAATCAGAAGTAAACAGACTTATACAACCTCTTAAGTGAGGAAGACTTTCTCAACCTAGGAGCCCTGAAGAATCACACAGGAACAGATCAACTAACCTAACTATAAAAAAAAATGAAACACCTGGATGCTTAGAAGAAAATAAGGCAAGAAACTGAGGGTGAAAAAGGATCTATAAATAGGATACATAAGTTGTTATGCTGATTATTATTATTATTATTTTAAAAATAATGACTATTTTTTGTTGTTGTTGCTGTTTGCGGTACGCGGGCCTCTCACGGCTGTGGCCTCTCCCTTTGCGGAGCACAGCCTCCGGACGCGCAGGCTCAGCGGCCATGGCTCACGGGCCCCGCCGTTCCGCGGCGTGTGGGATCCTCCCAGACCGGGGCACAAACCCGTGTCCCCTGCATCGGCAGGCGGACTCTCAACCACTGCGCCACCAGGGAAGCCCTATACTGATTATTTTAAATGCTCAATGTAACTCAACTTAAAAAAGGCCACCAGGTGATAGATATTCACCAGGGAGAAAATATAATTAGTAAATAAATATACAGCCACTGATACGTGTTGCCAAACTGCTTTCCAGGATAGTTATACCAATTTACATATATTCTAGCCAACAAGTAAGAGGATCATTAAAAAAAAATCTTTGCTAATATGATCAGGGGAAATGGTATCCCTTGCTTTCATGAGACTGATCATCTTTTATGGTTAATTAACCATTTTTATTTCCCGGGTGGAAAATCTTGTTCAGGTCTCTTGCTATTTTTCTATTTGGAGTTCTGGCATTCCACCCACTCCATCACCCCCCAGGTGTTGGTAGAGCTCCCTAAATAATATTACCAACCTATGTCTGTTCACTGTTTTGTTTTGTTTTTTTGCGGTACGCGGGCCTCTCACTGTTGCGGCCCCTCCCGTTGCGGAGCACAGGCTCCGGACGCGCAGGCACAGCGGCCATGGCTCACGGGCCCAGTCGCTCTGCGGCATGTGGGATCTTCCCGGACCGGGGCACGAACCCGTGTCCCCTGCATCGGCAGGCGGACTCTCAACCACTGAGCCACCAGGGAAGCCCTGTTCACTGCTTTTCTTGTTTAATAGTTCAAGTTATAGCATTTAGGCGGTTTCTTTTAAGCAGAATATAAAAATTATATGCACACAGTAATTCCAACTATGTCCAAAAGTATACATGCCTGGGAAGGAAGACCAAAAGGAAAATAACCAGAAAGTTAAATGGTTATTACAAAGGATTTGAGCAATTTATTACCCTTTATAGTCCTGCTCTTTGTTTATTTTGTACAAAATAAGGACTACTATCTGCATAAAAATATTTTAAGTATATATGGTGATACTTTACTTTTAAAATAGAAAAATAAACGTATCATAAAACTAGCTTTTATTGGAAAAAATAACCTGGCATATTCAAGGATAAACTGAAGCCAGCCAGCTCCTCATCAATCTGAGAAACAGAGAAGGCAGACCCATGAAAGAAAGACAGTAGCTCTCTGTACTGGACTGAAGTCGAAGTTATGAGGTGGCACTTTCAGCACTCAGGCACTACTGAAGAATCATATAATGAACCTGCTCCCCAAAGTGGGGACAGAAAGTGCTCACGATAAAGGCCGAAGAGACATAACGCCACTCAGGTCATTTCCAAGGATCCTCAAAGCAGCTGTCTTCCAGAGGAGATCAGCTCAGAAACGCCCAGCCCACAGCCTTGTTCCTCCCACCTGGGCTGCCCACACGCCATCCCAACTGTACACCACCCCACTCTCCCAGTCGCCAGTGCAAGCAACACATGGCCTCTGCAGCCTCACTTGCCCACTGACACAGTCACAGAAGCATATGGCCCGGCATCTGGGGTTGGGGGGCGCTGAGGGCCCGAAATGCATCCACACCTGCTGCTTTCATTTATCTTCCACAAATAACTACTGAGGTCTTACTGTGTGCCAGGCACCGTTCCTCATTGTGCCCTGTGGCTTCCCTATGATTTTTTTTGTTCTTGGGGACTCCGTCTGTTCTCTCCATCCTTTGACTGGTGTTCGGGTAGGAGTGTGTACCATGGAGCTCCTGCTCAGAACAGTCTGGCTGCCTCTGATGGCAAAGGTCCCCGAGGATTCCTACACAGTGCCCTGCTGGGATGTGATGCAAACACCCCCATCCAGGCCACGTCACCAGCCACTAACACTGCCTGTGAACTCCCATCCCAACTGGGAGGACAGGCCCGTGATCTCCGGCACAGCTCCCCATGGTATCTGGGTCGAGAATATGGAGATCCATGTACCCAGACCTTGCCCAGTCACCTTCCCATCTGTACAGATGGAGCAAAACACTTCATGTCCATTCCCTGGGTGGGGTGGGGATAATAATAACCATAAATAGCACCACTCACTATTTCACGTGAGCTAGGCTGTCAGAACTATCCTCTCTGTACACATGAGGAAACGGCAAGTAAGTGACTTGCCCAAGGTCATTCAGCTAAATGTAGGGGAGTAAGATTTGGATACAGGTTAGGCTGATCAGGCAGCCAGGGGTACTAACCATTTTGCTATCCTGCCCCACTGAGTCAAGAACGTGCCCAGTTGCCTCTAGGCCAGAGAAAGTGGAGTCTCTGCTGAGCAGCTCAATGGGACACCAGGGCCTTGGCTACAAACTCCTGTAGGCCTTTCCAGTTCAGCACCTGCGATCTGGGGACAGAGGCCCCGCAGCCTTCTTCATGAGCCTTTTGTCCTCAGGAACTTCTTCTCCGGGTCTAATTCAAAGGATGGGCACCTTCTATACCCACTATGCCTGTGTGTAGTAGAGAAAAGCCCCCGGGGTTGAGCCAAGTCCAATGCTCACGAGGGCAGACAGCACGACTTCCAGAAGACACAGCCAGGATGTAGCTGGGGGCCAGGTCCCACTAAGGGAGAGGGGGCCCCTACTGAGGGAAGAGAAGACCCAGGCTGGAGACAGGCAAGTCATCCTCCAGGAGCCATGGGCTGTCACCGAGAGTCCCATTCTCTCTGGGTCCTCAGAGGTGACAGGACGGGAGCTAGCTCAGCAGTCATAAGGAAAAGGTTCCATGTGAGGAAGTAAGTGCAGAGTCACGGGCTGATCAGGCAGGGTCACCACTGAGAGGATTCCTGAACCAGATGGAGGCTGGGTGATCTCAAAGTTCTCATTCAACTCATAAAAACAGGCATGGGGCTTCCCTGGTGGCGCAGTGGTTGAGAGTCCGCCTGCCGATGCAGGGGACACGGGTTCGTGCCCGGGTCCGGGAAGATCCCACATGCCGCGGAGCAGCTGGGCCCGTGAGCCATGGCCGCTGAGCCTGCGCGTCTGGAGCCTCCACAACGGGAGAGGCCACAACAGTGAGAGGCCCGCGTACCTCAAAAAACAAAAAACAAAAAACAAAACAACAACAACAACAAAAATAAACAGGCATGGCTAGCATCACGAGTACTGACTATGTGCCAGGCACAGTAGCAGGCATTGTTTATGTATTAATCATGAGTTACCCTCACAGGTGGAAAATGAGGCCCGTGTTGATAGGTAAATTGTCCAAGGTCATTTGGGGGAGATGACGGAGTGCAAAGAATCGGAATGCAAAGATTCCAGCAGGGTGACCAACTTGTTTTGGTTTGCCTGGGACATTCCCAATTTTAGTACCAAAAGCCCTGCATCCTGGGGGACCCCTCCTTAGCCCCAGACAACTCAGGACAATTGGTCCCCTAGGTTCAGGCTGCATACTGATGGATGAGAGGTCACTAGAATCAGCGAGGAGAGAGGGACGGCAACCCAGGCATGGGCCATGGCATGCGCAAAGGCCCAGAGAACCTTCATTTCCTCTGGGGCTCCACCTTTGAGCCTTGGCTCTTCCTGCAATTTTCTGGAGCCTCGCCAGAGAGGAAGGAATCATTTCATGCTACTCGGTAGTGCTTGCACGCCCACAGACCCCATCAGGGGCTGGGGTTACTAACACACGGTCCTCTGTCAACATCTGGATGGCAGCTGGATTCAAGTGTGCCTTTCCTCAGTGCCCCCGGCACCGACACTTGAGCTATAGTAGAGAACAGAGACCCTTGGGGGGGAAGGCACTGTAATAAACACAAGGCATAATTATCCTCATAATCATAATTATTATCACAAGAAGGCCAAACTGCATGTCCCCAAACCTCTAATTAGAATAGTACTTCGTGTTAATAAAGAAGCTCTTTAATTCAAAATGCATGGGTCCTTCATTAAAGGTTATCTCGTAAATTCTAACGAATGCCTAATGAAAAGTAACTGGTGGGCAAAACCAGGGCAGAAAAAGCAAAATCCAAGCAGTAAACAGAACGTTCGGCGGGAAGTCAGGAGGGCTGAGTCAAACTTTTGTTCCTTAGAAACAGAACTCTGACCCCTGCTCAGTTCCTGCTGAGAGGCGGGCCTGGTGACACGGCCCTGCGCAGGGAGCGCAGAGGATCATGGAGCCCCTGGTAACCGAGCCACAGGACCCGAGGAGAAAGTGTCGGGGACTCAGGCTGGCAGGTACGTGGGCTCTGTGGCCTGACCAAGATGCAAGACTCCCCAGGCTGCAGGAGGAAATCTGCCACCAGTATGACCCGGACCCACCCAGAATGTCTTGTTTTCACAAAATATCTCTTTTCACAAACGTCTTTTTTTGTGGACTCTTTTTTTCAGGATTAGAAGGAGGCTGAAGGCCATTTAGCCCGTGTTTTCCAAATTTCCCAGTAAGAAGCATCTGGAGAGGTGGGTCCTAGGCCCCTACTCCTGAGATTCTGCCTCAGTGGGCCTGGAATGGCGCCAGGGAATTTGTTTTTTAACAAGTATTCCCAGGTGATTCTTACCCATAAGCAAACTTGGGAAATACTGAGTAATGCAGCCTCCAGTCTCAGACCTGAAACTCTCTCAGTGTCTCCACCAGAGGGCACAGAGTTCTTCTTGAACACCTCTGATGATGGGGAGCTCCCCTCCCCTTCACAGAATGGTTTGAACTGTTAGAGAGTTCTTTCATGAACCATATGATAACTGCTACCCCTGCCACTACCTAGTGGTCCTTCTGCCTTCTTGGATCACACATAGATATCTGCTCCCAAGTGACAATGCTTTACATATATGAGGATGAAGGACATGACAAGCTTTACTCCAGGCAACACATCTCAGAAACCTCAATCCCCATGGTTTTAGATGCTCCCTTCAGAGAGTCTGGAACAGCCCAGCTCAGACCCTGCCCCAGCCAGAACTTACTACTGTAAGTTTTTCTGTCTATGATATATGACCGCAGCCACCATTCACTGACACCAGCTGTGGGTCCAAAACTGCTCAGGGCCTCAGACCTACAATCTCATCTGCTCCTCACAAGTACTCTGTAAGGTCAGTTCTACACTTACCCCCATTTAGCGAAGGAGGAAACTGAGTCACAGAGAAGTTAAAAGATTGGATTGCCCAAGGTCATATGATTTATTCAAGGTCACTCAGTTAATGAAATAATAATCAACATTTATAGAGTGTTTCCTATGTGCAAGTCAGTGATCTCAGCATTGTCATATTAACTTTCACATTTTTTAAATTTAATTTTCTTTTATTGAGGTATAGCTGATATACAATATTTTATGTTTCAAGTGTACAACATAGTGATTCTCAATTTTTCAAGGTTATAGTCCATTTGTAGTTATAACATGTTGGCTATATTCCCTGTGCTTGTGTACTTTATACATAGTAATACGTACTTCTTAATTCCCTACCCCTATCTTGCCCCTCCCCCCTCCCCTCTCCCCACTGGTAACCATTAGTTTGTTTTCTACATCTGTGAGTCTGCTTTTCTGTTGTTGTTATATACATCAGTTTGTCTTATTTTTCAGATTAAGCGATATCATAAGTATTTGTCGTTCTCTGACTTATTTCACAAAGCATAATACCCGCCAAGACCATCCATGTTGTTGCAGATGGCAAAATTTCATCCTTTCTTATGGCTCAGTAGTATCATATTAACTCTTAATCCTCACAAGAGCCTCATGAGATGGAAACTATTATCACCATCTTTGCTTTTAGAGAAAGAATCTGAGACACAGACCTGCGGGCTTGTTAGTAAAGGGCACAGCTGGCCCTGAGCTTGTGCTCCTAACCACTATGTACACAGCCTCCCTACAATATGTAACTGCCACTTGGGATGGTCAGCTGCTCTGAAACAAGAGATCTTGAGTTCCAATGAGCAGACAGGCCTTCCAAGATTTACAATGAATTCCTGTGGACACTGGTATACTGCAGTTACCATGGAGCTATACTAAGGAGGTTTAGAGTTGAAAGAGCTGGTGAAAGAATTATCCAGAGCCTGGCTGTGTCACTTAATTGGCTGTGGGACCTCAGGCAGGACCCTTTGGCTCTTAAGCCCTTGGTGTGCATCTCTGGTAAATGCCAAGGTTGGAGCTGATCATCTCTGATACCCCTCCTGGCTGCCACTCTGAATTCTAGCTGGTGGTTCTCAGACTTGGCGACACACTGGGACAGTCACCCGGGGAGCTTTACAGACTCTTGATACCCGAGTCTTGTTCGCAGAGATTCTGACTTAATTAGTGTGAGCTGGGGCTTGGGAATCAGGGGTTCCCAAGCTCCCCTGGTGATCCTAACATGCAGCCAGGGTAGAGAACGCTGCACTATGCCATCACCTCTCAAACTATAATGTGCCAACAGATTATCTGGGGATCCTGCTAAGATGAGTCTTCTGATGCTACAGTCTCCGGCGGGACCTGAGATCCTGCATTTCTACCAGGCAGGTCCAAGGACCACTGTCAGTGGCAAGGGGGGTCTGGGGCAACAGCATCTCCCCAGAACCTGTTGGAAATGCACATTCTCAGGCCCCACCCCAGACCTACAGAATCAGAAGCTCTGGGGGCGGGGCCCAGCCATCTGTGTTTTAACAAGCCCTCCAACTTGAGTGAGAATTACTGGCTTAGAGAGACTAGGCCTCCACCAGCTGTGGTTTCTTGGCCCTGACTGATGGTGATGATGGTGACAATAATGACAGCAACTCACATGAACTAAGTGCTGGCTGGTCCATGCCTGTGCAGGGGCTTTAAGTTTGCTCACTCGTGGAAAGTTATTTTGCCCTGGGTGCCTCCCGACTCCTCTGAGACTGGGCTAGTTCAAGACAGAGGCACCATCTCTTCATTCTTCTCTCTTGCTTGTTCATGTTTCCGGCTCTGAAAGAGGCACAGGTGACCGTCAGCGTGGAAGCAGCTGGGCTGGGCTCAGGAGGCCCATGTTCTCGTCCCGGTCCCTCTGCTATTAGCTGTGGGGTCTCAGGGAAACAACTTCTCCGGGGGCCTTGACTCCTCTCATGTAAATGAGGGCTTAGACCATGGTATCTGGGGGATCTCAACCAGGCTGGACATTCTGTGACTCCGTGATTCTACTGAGCAAAGAGCTCCGGCCAGTGCTCCTGTCAAAGAGGAGGGGCTGCAAGCTGCAGCCAAGGGTTCTAGAATTATCTGTGCCTTAGAACATCCTGGAACATGCAGTATAATGGGGGATCTGAGGCTCAGGGAAGTTGGTCAGCCAGGTTCATGAGTAGAGGGCTGGGATTTGAACCAAGAGTAACCCAACTCTGATGCCCATGGTCTTTCTATGACCCTACATCAGTCTACACCACACTATGCTCCCTCCTCCTCCTACCGTCAGAAGATAGTCCTAAAAAAAGGTGATATAATAATAGCTTACCCTTGTATGGCGCTTCCTATGTGCCTGAGACTTTCTTAAATATTTGACACACTTTATCTAATTTAATCTTCACAACAACCCCATGAAGTAGGTCGTATTACGTTCATTCCCATCTTGTCATTGTAGAAACACAGGCTTAGTAGGTTGATAGAAGAACTGTCATTTGAACCCAGGCGGTCTACCGTGAGAGAGCTCAGTTTAGCAAAACATGTGGGATTGTGCAAGGGCCTCAGACAGAGGCCCTGGGTGGGATGAGACTCTCATTCAGGAG
Source organism: Platanista minor (assembly GCA_004363435.1). Classification (NCBI taxonomy): domain Eukaryota; kingdom Metazoa; phylum Chordata; class Mammalia; order Artiodactyla; family Platanistidae; genus Platanista; species Platanista minor. The sequence continues at coordinate 8,635 of RJWK010072535.1, forward strand.
CCTGGTATAGAGAAGATAGATTCTTCTGGAACATGAAAATGAAAACTTAGGCATGGGCCTGCTGGGAAGAGCCAGCACCCCTTCCAGAAGATCAAACTCCCAGCATCTCCATGTATATTCAAGGGCTAGGGGTTGGGAGCTGGCATCCTGGCGTAAGAAGCCAAAGGGCTGCCGTTCTCTGAAATGCGGTTTGATCTCCAAAACTGGGACGTGCGGGGTGCAGAGAGCAAGCGAAACAAGTCATCAAGGACTGGTGTCACCAGCACACACAATTAGGCTGGATTCTGTTATCTGTGCACAGTGTTCATAGAGCTAACTAGCTCTAGAAGGTTTAAGAGGAAAAAGAGCCCTGGCCCGCCTCCTGAAAAATCCCCTTCCCCAGAGACAACTGCTTTGGGGATTTTCGGGGATTTTGCTGGTGTTTAACTCCCAGTTTCTAGAGCAGCCTTCTCCTGGCCTTTCCCCATCTGTCTCATGCCACCTGGAAAGGAAAGGTCACAGGAGGAGCTCACCGAGCACTGCAGAAGTCCAGAAAGTTCCACCACAACAGCAGTTATACTGGGCCCTGGCAGGGAGTTAGAGATGGGCAGAAAGGTGCCCAGGAAAGGGGAAATGTGCATGGCATCTTCTGGGAACATGGCCATGGTTTTGGGGGTGTTATTTCTTCTCCTACCTACTTTATAGATCTCTGTATTGTATGATGTTTTTACAACAAGCACTTAACTACTTCTTACAAATATCCTCAGTTTAAAGAAAGTAACATCCCTAACATCCAGGCTATCCATGGGGAACAGGCTAAGGAGGCTGGGTCAGTGGAGATCCATCCTGATGGTTCCATGGGGAATGGGGTAAAATCCCACCAGGGCCAAGCTCAGAGGGGCTACTGCAGAGCACAGCCGACAGCCCAACAACAAATGCTGCACACGTGAGACTCTGGAACTCAGAGGTACTTTCTCCATGACCTACTGCAGAGGTCCCAGCCTCTCTGGGAAACGATGGAACTGCAGAGTGTCTGCCTCCGCAAACAAAGCTGAGCTTCTGGCCCCCGGCCAGTGGCCATCACACCCAACAGTCAGCATGTGCTCTAACCACACAAGGACAACCAGATACCTAAAAAAGGAAGAGGCACCTACAGCATGGGCCTGAGAGCACTCTCTTCCTCCAGATCCAAACTGAGGCTTTTCTTGGGCTGGGGCTTTCTTGCTATGGGATCTCAGGGAAGTCACTTAACTCCAGCCTCAGTTTCCCCCTCCATAAAAAGAGAACAAGAATTCACCCAAAATCCTCTACATGCATGTTCATAGCAGCATCATTTGCAACAGTCAAAAGTAGAAACAGCTCAAATGTGTATCAACTGAGGAATGGATAAGCAAAATGTGGTAGCTCCATACACTGGACTATCACTTGGCCATAAGAAGGAATGAAGCACTGATACAACATGGATGAACCTCAAAAACATCATGCTAAGTGAAAGAAGCCAACCACAAGAGGCCACATACTGGATGATTCCCTTTATATAAAATGTCTAGAATAAGCAAATCCATAGAGACAAAAGGAGAATGGTGGTTGCCAGGGGCTGGGGGAGATCTGAGAAATCTGGAGCAATTGCTTAGTGGTACAGGGTTCCTTTCTGGGGTGATGAAAATGTTCTAAAATTGATCGTGCTGGGCTTCCCTGGTGGCGCAGAGGTTGAGAGTCCGCCTGCCGTTGCTGGGGACGCGGGTTCGTGCCCCGGTCCGGGAAGATCCCACATGCCGCGGAGCGGCTGGGCCCGTGAGCCATGGCCGCTGAGCCTGCGCGTCTGGAG
>RJWK010072536.1:0-10440 GCA_004363435.1 Platanista minor
GGGCTTCCTGCCAGGTCAAGCGTGGCCCCCCGAGTTGTTCAGAGAGGCAGGGTCATCACCGGGCCAGGCCTGAGAGGCCATGCCCACTGACCTTCTCCAAGTCATCTACATGGTCACCACCACTGGAGAGGCAAGGCCAAGAGATGGGGACTGCTTCGTCCAAAGGTCTGTCTCAAGCTAAATGACCCTGTCACTTCGTGGGCTGAGGCACAAGGGAGGCCCCATTTATCTTCTCTGGAGGCCACATCCCTTTCTTGGCAGGGCCATCTCTCTTCCAAACATCTTCATCCCCCAAAGATTCATACTGAATCCTCCAGCCTCCTCTCCTTCCCTTGGGACCTCAAACCAAGGGTTAGTCCTAGCTGTAGGGCTAACACCCAGCCCCTGCCCATAACTGGTGGCAGCTGGGCCCAGGCTGAAGGTCTGTCACAGACTGAGCCATGGAGGCAAAAATTAGGATTTAGTCCTAATGTAAGCCAAGGGTCTCACCCCAGACTGAGCCCCCGCTCTAATCACACTGCCAAACCTGGTCACACTCTGAGCCCTGACCCTGTCACACATTGAGCCCTGACCCTGATCACAGACTGAGCCTGGACTTTTATTTAGAGACAGGCCATTAATTTGTCATAGAGCCAAAGCTGTTTCCCTGCCTCTGGGCCTCAGTTGTCTTCTCTTTTTAATGGAGGGCCTTGGGATGGGCTGAACGCTAAATCAGAAAACCCCTACTCAGAGGTTGGCCTGTAGCTTCCCTGACCCGGTGACACAAGAGAGCATCAGCCACTGCCACCTGCCAACCCCGAACCCTACACAACACTTTCAGCCCAAGCATCACTAATTTTTGCAGCCGCCGTGATAAATGGCATTGTCGGCAAAATGACATCTTTCCAATCGGCTGCAAGACAGATGGGTCCCCAAGCTCACTTGCTGTCTCTCGAGGCTGCCCAGACCAGCCCTGTGGACGAGTGGGGAGGACAGAACAGACACAATATCCCAGGCATGGGGGCTGGGGCGGGAGGGGGAGGAAATTTCAGGCCCAGAGTCAGGTATGACCCCAGCGGGGTTTTCTACAAGCCCCTTTTTTAAATATTCAGTTGTTTGTTTCTTTTTGATATTCCAAAGATACTCTCTGCTCCTTTCTATCCGAAATTAGCTCTTCAATACCATTTTTATTTTCAGTTAAAACCTGAGTATTGCTCAAATTCGCAAGGATGAGCCACCAGACACTGGTTCCTAGTGGCCCTTTCCTCCTGCCTCCCTCTGCTTTGGGGACAGTGGCTGCAGAAGGACATGCCTCTGCCTGAGCCATCAGGCCTGGGGGACATTCAGCCTCCTCTCCCCCTTCCCTAAGCCCCTCTCCCTCCACAGTTCCTGCCCTTCCTTCCCCACTTCCGCAGGCTGCAGAGCAGGTGTGGAAGTCCTCCCCACATCTCCTGTGACGGGGGGAGCTAGGAGAGGGGCTGGTCCTAGGGCTGGGGACAAGTCGGAACAGGGGATCTGGATACCGAGAAGTAAGGAAAGACGACTACCAGACCCTGAGACCCCAGCCTCCCCAGACACTGGCAGGAGAGCTGGCACCAGTCTGTCCAAAAGCGGTGAAGCCAGAAGAGGCAGGGGCTGCGGGCACCGCCTGGACTCATGAGTGAGGCAATACTGCCCCCTCCTGGCTGGTTCAAGGCTCCTCCTCTCCTCCTCCACGGGGCCCCTGATGACCGCTAGGCCGTTGAGGCTGGGGACACACAGGCAAATCTCCAAAGACAGCGTGTGACATGCAGACCCTCCTCCCAGCAGCCCCCCTGCGCTTTGCCTATTCCCTAGGCTGATCCCTAGCTTCCAGGCTCCGCCCACCTTGTCCAACTTTCTCTCACTGCCCAAGGAATTCTGAAAAGACCACATCTTATCTAGCCCCAACACACTGAGGACGAATCCTGAGTCCCCTCCAAGCTGCCCACCGTCTGGTTCCATTATGGGCCAGCCTCCTACGGCCCAGGCTCCCGCCCTCTGAGCCTCTCCCGGTTCCCTGCCCCTGCACACTTTGGTCCCACCTGCACGCCTTTCCTCTCATCTTTACCTCTACCAAGAATACCCTCCCTCCTACATACTGTCTCTGCTTGTCCTCTTGGGTTCCTCCCCCAGGAAAACTGCCCTGTCCCCCCGGCCCAGCCAGAATGGCTCCTCCGTCCTGCTCCACTTGCCCTGCTCCTCTCTTGGGGGCTGACCGCCGTCAGGGATCAGAATCAAACAGTTCGGGAGCTGGAGGGAACTTGGACATCCTCCAGGTCCACGATCCCCCCTCACAGAGGCCCAGAGAGGTGAGGGAGCTGCACAAGTCCACACAGCACATTAGCGGCAGAGGTAGGCCTAGAACTCAGCTCCCCGGAGTCTCTGCCCGGGGCTCCTTGGAGGACACCTGGTGAGCCACAGCAGAACATCTCCCAGACAGGGACTCCTACTACACCGCCAGTATCCCCAGCCCCTCATCAGGGCCCAAAGAAAGCCACTGTGGGTGTTTGCAAAACGAAGGAATAAATGAAAATATTTATCTAATGTCTTCTATGTGCTGGACACAGCAGGCATCAGCTCTGCTACTAAAACCTTGGTAAGTTGCTCGATTTGGTATAGAAAAATAACTTCTAGGGACGGGGGCTGGGGGTGAGTGCACCAGGAGGGGCCTCAGTCGTGAATGTCGACCACCAGTGGGCACAGGTGGGGCGAGTGCTTGATGCCCATGGTGAAAGCGGGCGTGCGGGACTTGTGCACCGTGACCTGCTGGACGTCATGGGAGCCGGGGCCGGGCCGAGGTGTGTGGTCCACCGGGTAGGCAAAGCGCCTGGCCATGCTGTACATGGGGCTGCGGTTCTGGTAGACAGACGGCTCAGGCCGGGCGTGCATGGCAGGTCCAGGGCCTCCTGCCACATCCTCCTTGTAGAACCAGTTCTTGTCCAAGGGGCTCAGGCTGTAGCAAGGAGCAGCTCTGTTGGCAGGCAGGTTGGGCCCCAGCAGGGGTGGCAGCTGGTACTGGTTGGGGCCCGGGTTGGGGTCCATCACTCTGTATGGGCACCGGTAGCCAAAGCTGTACTTGGGAGCCCTGCGCTCCCCAGGCGGGTGGGTCTTCTCCAGGTGGTAATGGCAGGAGGCCAGCGTGGGGTTCAGGCCTGAAAGTGGATGAATGAAGAGGAGGGGTCTCAGGTCAGGAGCCAGGCCACATCTCCTGGTGTCCAACTAACGGGTCTAGGGAGGGAGCTGAGGTCTTGGTTAGCCTGGTATGACTTCTCTATAACCACCTTAGCACTGGGCAGGAATATCACCACCCCTGCGTGGGTGGAACTATGGGATGGAAGTGGGGAGGGACTTCGGCCAACCTGATATCAGGATTGTGACACTGTTTTCATAATATAAAAACCCCAAGTGTCATCAGAACATCACCCTTGTGCTGTCATTGTCCCTGTGACAGCACCAAGAAAACATCCTGAAATCGCTACAGTCCGTGAACTCATTAGCATGACAAGGTTGCTGCCACGACATGAGCCCTGTGATATTTTTATCATAACCTCACCCTGCAACACCCATGCATAACATTGGCCTCAAGACATTAAGTACTGTGACACAGACACTGTGACATCAGTGTCTTGATATGACATTGCAGGGAGAGGCCAGAATCTGCAGACACACCTGGCGAAGGGAGTCATCACCCCTTTGCCCTTGCTCCTGTCCCAAGCATGGACCCCCATCCCCCAACCTCCCAACCCCAACCTCCCTCTCCCGGCCCATCTTACGCAGGTTAGAGATGCGCTCCGCCATGGGAACCTGAGGGCAGCTGGACATTCCAAACCGAGTTATTTTAGGATCCAAGAAATAGCAAGGCCCAGGGTTGCATATGTCCATGATCCCTGCAAGGCAGCCAAGGAAAAGCCCGGTCAGCCCCAGAGGCCACCCCAGGGTGAGTCTGGCCTGCCTCCAGGAAAGATCCCCCTCCTCCAAAAAGGATCGAAGGCTCCCTTCCAGTTCCTCGGGCTCTTGAGTGTTTCGGGAGCCTTGATTTCCTCATCCGTAAAATGGGGCTTTTAACACATGAACTTGTTCAGAGGAACAGATAAAATAACAGCTGCGCAGCAGTTTGGTCAGGGATTGGTGCCAAGGGGATAATAATAGGCATAGTGGCTACTGTTAGTATGAAGAAGGGACCCAGCCCTGGAAAGGGGGTTCCCCTGCTGAGGAGGGTGTGTCACCTCTGGGAGGGGCCGAGATCTCAGACCCCCAGATACACCCCCCTGCCCACCTTCTCCTCTCACTGGCCTTGGCTGTCATCCCCAGCTCTTCGATGGCCCTCTGCTCCCCACCTTCCAGGGGGTTCTAAGCCACCTGGGAAGCTTTGAGGCCACCCACCACCACTTTCCCTCCACTCACCAGCTATTCCTGCCCTGCTGCTATGGCAATTGAACCCATGGCAGCCAGAGTGGAAGGGCCCCAGCCAAAGACCACACAGAAAGGAGACCCTGCCAGCTGGATGCAACAGGTCCCTTCGAAGCTCCCTCAGGAGGTCCAGTTGGGAAATGCCCAGAGTTGCCTTCAGAGGGATGGGCCTCGCACCCCTGCTGGCTTCCTTCTGAAACCAGCAGGCCACGTGGGTGTCCCACTCAGGACAGGCCTGGGTTCCCAGGGCTCTGGCTACAGATAATGGTTCCTCACCTCTCACCGCAGCCCCAAACATCCAACAATAATAATCCTACACCCACGGGGATGATGGGTGTGGTGAGCACTCACGCTTCTCCGAGTGCGGGGTGTGCAGGGTGTAGGCTGGCTCCTGGAACATGGAGACGTCATGGTCTGTGTAGCCCGTGCAGGATGGCCGGAGGTATTTAGCAGGCCCCGGACCTGTGAGCACCGACAGGGTGGCCCTCAGCCTGGGCCCGCCTGATCACAGGCAGAGGAAGCCCCAAATACAGTGTGCCTTAAGAACTCTGGGGTCTTTGCTCTCACTGATGTCACCCTGAGACAAAGACCACCATCAAGGTGCTTCCTTTGGGGAAAGGCAGTGTTCCTCGATAAATTGTGATTTCCCTTGGACAGGCAATGCATAATCAGAAAAGTACTAGTTACAAGTAACTGAGACCTTATTCTGTGCCGAGTACTATGCTAAGCATTTTCTGTGGGTTATTTCAGTTAAGCCTCTCGACAACAGATACCCTTGTTTTTCCCATCTTACAGGTGAGAAAATTGAGGCTTAGAAATATCAATTTACTCAAAGTCACACAAGCCGTTATTGTGAAAATTCTGAGACACCAGCCAACAGAGCCTAAACGTTTAATCATATACTAAACCATCTCCCACATAGAGCAACAATCAGTCATTAACAATGTAGTATGAATTAGTTTGTCTGCTTTCAGTTGAGAGTAAGATTCTAGGGAAGCGAGGAAAGCTAGAGCTAGACTAAAGATGCCACAGAATCCCTAGCCTTTTTCCAAAACTGGCCTCACTTCAAACCCCTTCCTCCCCCCTCTCCTCCCCCCCCCCCCCCCCCAAAAAAAAATTCCCAGCAGCTAATACCGCCTGCAAAGTTTAGCTTGGAAGTGCTGATCTTCTGTGGCTTTGAGGAGAGTCTGAAAGGGCCTTGCAGGAGGCAGGAGGCAGGACTGGAAGGCTAGGACACCTTCAGCAGCTCTGCAGAGAGATGAATGAGCCCAAGCCCAGGTCTCACCTTTAATTGTTGCCAGGACAACAGGGGTCTGCTTTACCTCCTGCCCTGAGGGCACCTGCACCTTCTTCTCTGGCTGCTGCCCATAGAACACAGGGTTCCTGACCCCCTTGGGCAGTTTCATGTCTGGGGCCAAGCAGAGGGCAGTAGCAGCTGCTGAGAGACCCTAAGCAGCGGGCAAGGAGCGGGGCCTGGGTGGGGCCTGTTCCAGGGGCCCTTGCCCAAGCCCCTCTTTCCACTCTCTCTCCCTGATGCCAGAGGCTGTGTGGAGGCTGGGAAGCAAGACAGTCCTCCTGCTTGTGCAGCTGAGGCCGTCTGGGGTACAGCCAGCTGCAAGGCTCGGCAGGCTAGAGCTGGGGATGACATCACTGCAGAACTTAGACTGTTTATTTCCTCCAGTTGCCGTGGTGCCTGAACTGTAGTAGCGTAAAAATTCTACGCTGGCAGCTCAGCTGTGGAACCCTGAGAACTCGGTGCCCCTGTCCCTGCTCCCAACCTGGCTAAGTAGCCTGAGGGTCCCCAGAGCCTTGGGGCAGGAAAGAAAAATGGAGAAGAGGAGTGACACATCCAGCTCTTCACTCCTGGTGGGTGCCCTGAGGTTTCTGAAAGAGTGGACGGGTCATGGGTGAAGGGTTCTTGCCACCTGCACAGCCCCCTGGGGTGGTCCTCTATTCCCTGTCCCTCCCACCTATCTCCCAGGTTCTGGACGTGCCTTCCCTTCTATCACAGTCTGTTTTTTCTGGGGAAAGTATCAAGCCAATTATTTCACACTAAGGTGTGACTGTCTGATAGCTTCCCAGACTCCTATCCCACAGTGTCTTTAGGGATACACGTCTAGCGTCTAGCTCGAGGAATACTTGCCTGCTGCTGGCATTTCAGGCAGGCAAAGGGGAGCAAATAAAGGAGGAGGGAGGGTGGTGCTGAGGCCTCAAGAAGCTACTTCCTGTGCCTGTGGTCAAGAGCACCCCCTGTGGTGGCGGAAGTGTGAGAGAAAACATTGAGGGATAGGGAATATACCCAGCTACAATATGATTGATGGATGAGCCCCAGGGCTGAGGAAATGCTAGACACTCCTTCACCCCGAAAAAACCCAGAGGCTCAGGGGCCCTGGGGCCTGCTTGCACCTAGCAGTTCATAGCTCAGACTAAGGGTTTGATCTAGAGGGGTTTCCATCTCAGGGAACAGATGACTGCTGGCTTTAGAGAGAGTGTCTGTCACAGCCCCGGTACACAGATAAGGAAGCTGAAGACCAGAAAGGGGCAAAGACTTGCCCAAAGTTTCCCATTACATTAGTAGCAGACACAGGACCAGAACACAAACCCCAGAGCTCTCTTTAGATCATAGCCTCTGATCTAATGGAAACCAAACCATGCTCTGAACTCATTCCAACCAACAGGCACAATGAGGACTCGGGGCAGACCAGCCAGGTGTGCTGGGTGCTCCAGAAACCCCTGGTGGGGCTAAAAGGCTTGGAACAGAAGGCAGGGCTCCCCCCTTCACCAGCGGCACCAGATCTTTCCTGTGCCTCTGTCATAACCCGCGGGACAGCCAAGCCTCTGAGGGAGGGCTGGGCAAGGCTGGGATTGGCCCAGCCTCAGCTGGCCTCGGGCCACAGGCAGCCCCTGTGGGCTCACCCTCATCATTGTCAGCTTTTCCTGGAGGAAGCTGCAGGCCTGCGGGGCCCAAGCCCTGATGATCCCCTCATGCTGATAGGGGCCAGATGTGGGGCTGGGCTCTTCACCTTCCTGGGCTGGGAGGAAGGTGGTGATCTACAAGTATTTCAGACCCAGGGAGCCTTCCTGACACCCACACAAACACTGTTCCTGTCTGCCATCCTTGTGCCTGGCTCTCTTAGGGAAACCGAACCACTCTGCACCCCAGAATGCCACAAGCCACCCCACTTCTGCTCCAAAGGCTCCCTTCCCTCCAACTTTAACAGAGACTTAGCTCACCCCTGGAGACAGCCTTTGGCTAGCTTCAAAGCTGCTGCTCTGTCCCTCAGAGCCCAAGATGGAGCAAGTCCCTGGTTTCCTTGGTATCCACCCAGGCAGTGTCCCCTCCCTGACAAGAGCACATCTCCTCAAGACTCCAGCATCCAGGGTGCCCCGTTTCATCTCTCAGAGGTGCCATCTGTCTTGACGTGTTGACCTGGTGCCCCTGGCTCATGGTCTTCTTCCCCACCCCCCAACTCCTGCTATTACCCCAGTGACTTAGGCCTCCCCAGGGACCACCCACCATCCCTTGGCCTCCCAGGTCCCAGACCTCCTCATCTCCAAATGCCTCTGCTCCACTCCCTCTCAGCCACCCTCCCCAGCACATCCTGGGCTTCTCACCCTCCTCCCAGGAGCACCATTCCCTGTCCTTCCATTTCTGGCCCTGTACAGATTGCCTGCTATCACTGAGGTCCCATCGGTGACCCTGCACCCTCTCCCCATCCTTCAGGCTGCCCTCCTTGTCCCACTTCTTTGCTGGTAAATCCCAGCCCTGAGTCACTGTGTCTGCCTTGCCCTCCTGTACCAGGCAGCTAAAAGCTGCTGGGGGTAGACCCATGGCCCCCAGACCCTGGACTTTTGTCCATGCCACCCAGCTGCCCATCTCCGTGCTGGTCAGCTTGGTCTCTCCCTCTCCCCAGAGATCATTCAGACATGGCTTATTCCCCTCTGTGTGCCTTGCCCTCCCTGCAGCCCCTGCTCTGCCTCCTGCTCACAGAGAACAGAGGACATCAGACTGGGCTTGGACTCAACCCCTGCGTGCTGCACTGTCAGAACAAGCAGTTTCCATCTGCTGTCACCTGCTCCCACTTCCCTCCTGGGGCTTAGGAGGACCCACCAAGACCTCCTCCCATCTCCTCTGTGTCTCAAGAACATTTTGCTGTCCATTGCCACCTTCTCCTTTCTTTAAAGGAGCCTCATCTGGCTCCTTCCTATCATGTTCTACATACTCTGCATCCCTTCCATCTATTAAGAACCATCTAACACAGGGAACTATATTCAATATCCTGTGATAAATCATAGTGGAAAAGAATATTTAAAAAAAGAATGTCTGGGCTTCCCTGGTGGCGCAGTGGTTGAGAGTCCGCCTGCCGGTGCAGGGGACATGGGTTCGTGCCCCAGTCCGGGAAGATCCCACATGACGCGGAGCGGCTGGGTCCGTGAGCCATGTCCGCTGAGCCTGCGCGTCCGGAGCCTGTGCTCTGCAACGGGAGAGGCCACAACTGCGAGAGGCCTGCGTACCGCAAAAAAAAAAAAAAATTGTCTATATATATATAACTGAGTCACTTTGCTGTACAGCAGAAGATTGGTACAACATTGTAAATCAACTATACTTCAATTTAAATTTTTTTTCTAATTACTGCTATCGAAAAAAATAATTAAAATGTTTTTTAAACTTAAAAAATAAAAACCATCTTCCTGGTCACGCACACCTCTCCCCAGTCCATAGACAAACTTCCCCAAAGAGGCATTTTTCCTACAGTCTCATTCTCGCCTCCCTTTCACATTCTGACTCCCTGCAGGCTGGCTTCAAGACCAACACTCCACCTAAACTGTAACCTGCATGTAGAAGCTGCAGCCAGTAGCCACCTCTCACCCCCACTGGACCAGCCTCTCAGCAGCACTGGGCCACAATGACCGGCCACTGCCTCCTTCTTGCAGGACCTCTTCCTGGTTCCAAGATGTTCTGGTCTTCCTCCCATGTTCCCATGGCCCCTTCACAAGCTTTCTTCCTGGCTCTTCTTCTCAGCCTGACCTTTCAGTGTTGGCATATGCTCATTAATTGCAAACGGAAAAACAGTAACTCTACAGGGAGAATCTTGGCAGGCACCACCTCAACCAAGGGATGTAAGTTAACATTATTGGAACTTCCCTGGTGGCACAGTGGTTAAGAATCCACCTGCCAATGCAGGGGACACGGGTTCAAGCCCTGGTCCACGAAGATCCCACATGCCGTGGAGCAACTAAGCCCACGCGCCACAACTACTGAGCCTGCACTCTAGAGCCCGCGAGCCACCGCTACTGAGCCCATGCGCCACAACTACTGAAGCCCGCATGCCTAAAGCCCATGCTCCACAACAAAAGAAGCCACCACAATGAGAAGCCCACGCACCACAAGGAAGAGTAGCCTCCACTCGATGCAACTAGAAAAAGTCCACACACAGCAACAAAGACCCAACACAGCCAAAAGTTAATTAATTAATTAATTTTTTAGAAAGAGTTCTTTGTACATTAAAAAAAGAGAGCCACACTGGTTTAAAATAAAGAGAGAATAAAAAGAAAAAAAATCATCAAAAATGGGACAGATAGATGTTGTGTACCTCCTGAGAGGATGCACTGAGAAGGACACAGGATCACTTCTGGGGTGTTCCCCCTGAGGGTACATAACCTGAATCTAATTGCAAAGAAACCAGATAAACTCAAATCAAGCTTCACGTTCCAGGGCTTCCCTGGTGGCACAGTGGTTGAGAATCTGCCTGCTAATGCAGGGGATGCGGGTTCGAGCCCTGGTCTAGGAGGATCCCACATGCTGCGGAGCAACTAGGCCTGTGAGCCACAGCTAATGAGCCTGCGCATCTGGAGCCTGTGCTCCGCAACAGGAGAGGCCGCGATAGTGAGAGGCCCGTGCACCGCGATAAAGAGTGGCCCCCGCTTGCCACAACTAGAGAAAGCCTTCGCACAGAAACGAAGACCCAACACAGCAAAAATAAATTAATTAATTAATAAACTCCTACCCCCAACATCTTCTTAAAAAAA
>RJWK010072537.1:0-10440 GCA_004363435.1 Platanista minor
GTGGGACCCTCCCGGACCGGGGCACGAACCCGCGTCCCCTGCATCGGCAGGCGGACTCTCAACCGCTGGGCCACCAGGGAAGCCCAAAAAATAATTGTTTTAATTGCATGTATATTCGGTAATTTATGGTAGAAAATCGTTAGCTTGTACGGCAAGAAAATCTCATTCTACTGAAAACTGGTACTGATTGCTTGGCAGTGTAATAATGTGGCAACACTTTTGTTCACAGGCACCAGGCTTATACCGGTAGGTAACAAATAGATAGCCCGTCTGACCGTAAGGTCTTTGCATCAGTTAGCTAATAGGTTTATTTTAATACATAGCAACCATGACCCCTGTCCTAAGTCAGTTCAAGCTGCTATAATGACACCATAGACTGGGTGGCTTATAAACAACAGAAATGTCTCTGTCACAGTCCTGGAGGCTGGATATCTGAGATCTGGGTGTGTATATGATCAAGTTCTGCTGAGGGTCCTCTTCCAGGTTGCAAATGGCTGACTTCTCACTGTGTCCTTATGTGGCAGAAGGGGGCAAGAGAACGCTCTGGGGTCTCTTTAATAACAGCACTAATTCCACTCATGAGGGCTCCACCCCCTTATAACCTAATCACCTCCCAACACCTCCCTCACGCCCACCCCCGACTCCCACCCTGGCAAATACCATCACACTGAACTTTAGAATTTAACATAGGAATTTTGGAGAGACACAGACATTCAGTCTATAACATATATTATAATTAGATAGATAGAAATGGTGTGTCTACTGGACAGAGGTATTTTTTCATTAATTATTTTTTATTGAAGTATAGTTGATTTACAATGTGGTGTTAGTTTCTGGTGTATAGCAAAGCAGTTAAGTTATATATATATATATATATATATATATATATACATTTTTCAGATTATTTTCCATTATAGGTTATTACAAGATATTGAATATGATTCCCTCTTATACAGTAGTTCCTTGTTGTTTATCTGTTTTATATATAGTAGTGTGTACATGTTAATCCCAAGCTGCTAATTTATTCCTCCCCTCCCTTTCCCCTTTGGTAACCATAAGTTTGTTTTCTATGTCTGTGTGTCTGTTTCTGCTTTGTAAATAAGTTCATTTGTATCATTTCTTTTAGATTCCACATATAAGTGATATCACATGATATTTGTCTTTCTCTGTCTGACTTACTTCACTTAATATGATAATCTCTAGGTCCATCCATGTTGATGCAAATGGCATTATTTCATTCTTTTTTATGACTGAGTAATATTCCATCATGCACATCTTCTTTATCCATTCATCTGTTGACGGACACTTAGGTTGCTTCCGTGTCTTGGCTATTGCAAATAGTACTGCTGTTAAGATTGGGGTGCATGGATATTGTATTATTATTTAGAAAATAATGAGATAACATATAAATGACCCTAAAGATGATGTATACTTACCTCAGATTCCTCGGCCTTACATACTTCCTGGGTTCTTTGTCCTACAGAAAATAGGTTCTCAATATTATATTTTGAAAACTAGATGTAATGGAAGAGGATGATGAGTGGACGTGAATAACACAAATCAAAGCCACTTCTGCTTACCTCAGTCTCTCCTGTTGAGAGAGAGTGATGACCTTTAATGTGAAATATTTATATTTATCGAATATAAAATTTAAAAAAACTTTGGTAAATCATAGTTTAACATGGTCATCTTATAAGTGAGGGTACTGAACAAATTAAGGCTTTAATATCTTGCTTAAAGGTCTTGAGCCTGAAGTCTGCGGAATCAAATTCTAAAGTATTTTAAGCCAAGTCTATATGTTTTGCAAGACTACTGCATCAGAATCACTTGGAGTTTTTAATTTAATTTAATTTAATTTTAACCTGGTAACTCTCCCAGGAATTCTGATTCAATATGGAATGGGAGGGGGACCTCAGTTTTCATTTTTATCAAAAAGTGCATGTTGATTCTGATATATATTAGTCTTTAAAAATAGTAGTCTAATGGTACCACATGAAAGCAAAGCAGATAATATAAAGCAATTTTATGAATGAAAATCCCATGCAGAGAATATATCTTAGTTTCTAGGAACTCCCCTCGAGTATAAACACACAACTCCCAGTTACATGTGGCTCATTTAGGAAACCAATACTTTAAAGGATAGTATATATCTAGGTTATTAATTAAATGATGCATTGTCCTGACTTTTTTTTAATGGAAAAGAGAAGAACTATCGTACTTAGAAACCACAAACTACTTAAAAAGCTACTGCCAAGATTCATTAAGAATATTATTCCTTTAAAAATGATATTAAAATACTTGATATGAAGGACAGTGTTTGAAGGCGAAAATTTCAGTGGACCTGTACCAAGGACTTAATTATTTAGAGTCTCCAGTAGTCTGCTAATAATGTAAGACTCTTAAGAGTAAAACCAAACTTTTGTCTCTACCACGAATATTTAAGGCTAGCAAAGCTAATTTCAGTGAACCAATCCCTGATAGTAGGGCTCATTTATACTGTGGTGAGCTGTGAAGATCGGAGATTTTACCAGACTTGCAGACTCGTCAGTTAGCCTGCCACAGCTCCATGGGCACTGGTAGAAAACTGACGCTCCTGGGTCAGACATGCAGGATACTTCATTACTCACAGCAGTAACAGTAGCAGTAGGGCTAGCACGTTTGCACTGGTTCCCTGAGCTCCATTTCCCACAAGGCTACACAAAGAGGGTCACGTAACAGCCCCCCCACACACACACACACAGTGGGTTATACCACAGGCAAAGAGCTCTGAGCTTAAGAAATCTGAATCTTTTATAATGGGTAGTAAGCACGCCTGCCTTTGGCTGCAGAGGGAGACGTTATCTCTGTTATACTGGAAAATAGCCATGACTGCACATTGTTCCGGAGGAAGACATGATCTCTGTATCCCAAGGTTGTTCTCTGTACAAACATCCCTGAGAACATAGTTCAGAACAAAGGGCAGTCGCTGCCCCTGCTTGCAAGACGGGAAGAAATGTGAGACCGATCTCCCAATACACATCAATGACATTGTTTCTGATGACTGTATAACTTATTTATCATTCTACAAAATGATTATTTCAACATACAAATAAGTATTCAGAAGAACACCCTAAGAAATTCTGTAGTTCTTTCAAGCCCTAATATACATTTTAGCCAGAAATTTTAGGAGAAATTTTAGCCAGAAATTTTAGGAGAAAAAGTTGCTGTACTTCCAGAGATAGCAGTTTTTTGGGAGAGGCGGGAGATTTGATAATTTCCATTAGTTATTTAGTTAAGGGTTCACTTCTCCCCTTTTTTTTCTCTCCTTATAAAATAATGGAGCAAGAGCTGCAACTCTGACAAGTTAGACCATAAAGAACTTGGCAGACAAAAGTAGTGCAGGATAATGGGAAAGCTGGGTTTTGGAATTAGACAAAACTGGGCTTAAATTAAAACTTATGCCAGTTGATTAAAGCTTGCTAATTCTCAGGTTTATCATCCTTAATATATGGATGACATTACCTGCTTTATAGGATTATATGATAACGTGTGGAAAATGTTTATTGAAGTGTGTGACACCCAGTGCTCAATAGATGATGGTATTAATGGACGTGTGCAAGGAATTTAATTTCTTCACCGAGCCCTATTGTAGAATGCAGACAAAGACACAGAATCAGGGAGCAGTTAAAGGGATTGTCTGATACTGAGTTAGGGTATAAGTCTTTGCAACTACTTAGATTTGCTTAGATCACATGAATACATTATTTGGTGTTTCCCCGAGAAATGATTTTTATAACAAGGACTGTTGTGTGGCTCCAAGTTCATACCCAGTACGCACACCAGTGAAGGGACACAGCTCAGAGGAACCAGTGGGGAACCTCTGAGCACGAGCCAGCACAACAGGATGCTAAATCAATCAAAGAGTTAATGGTAGTCAGTTCTAATTAACCAGATTTTAAAGACTTTTTCTTTAAAAAAAAAACCTTCAAAGTGTGACAGCTTGAAGTTAGCAATTAAAAGCTGTTGAGAACTGGGTACCTCAAGGTGAGCTCTATTTTCACTTGTCTCAAAAAGTAAAAAATCAAGAATCCATTTTTTTCAAAACAGTTCCTGTTTTCTTTTCTCCGCTTTCAAACCAATTGTGTTTGTTTTATCTTAAGTCACGCTGCAATTGATTGAGACTGCGGGCAGCAAAACTTCATTACTAGCAAGTTTTATCCCTGCTCCCCACATTAATATCTTTGTAGTTATGGGTTTGTGCTTTTTCTTTATGTGCATATTATGGTATTAGTAGTGGTGGAGAGGAGGAGGAGGAGGAGGAATGTGTGTGTGTGTGTGTGTGTGTGTGTGCGCGCGCTCGTGCACATGTCGTAACTGTCCGTCCGCCTCCTGCTAGTTGAGACTTTGGTTACGTAGGGTAGGAGGATTTTGGCACCCTTTCTTCTAAAGAAAACACAGTCTGATCTGAGGAGTGCCTACCTCTTACAAGGCCTCGATTGTGTAAGAAGACCAAAAAAGAAACAAATGCAGTTTAATTGCATCGGATGCTTGGTGACTAGTTCACAAATCTTTTATTTGTTTCGAGAAGTGCTGCAGTGGCACTAAATTTTGTGTGCGTTCAGGGAGATGCAGACGTGACTTACCGTAGGACTTAGAAGCCGACATAATTACCTGGGCTCCTGTCAAACTAATAAATTCATAGAGGCTTTACATACAATCAGGAAAGACCAAAGACTTGAGAAACTTAAAGAATGAGACTAGACGTTGAGTCCTGTTCCATTTTCTTTACGTGTGTATTTGAGAGGCCAATGGTTCCATGGAATATGGATTATATATTTCAGTTTAATAATCTCTAAGTAGGAGGATCTCGTGGTTTTAGAGTCAATGTGCTACTCTTCCGTTTTATTCCAGATACACAGACATCTCAAAGATTTCTTCCCTGAGAAGGAAAGTCTCCTCACATAATGCCTCACATAATCCCCCTGTCCACTTACAGATAACCATGGCCACCAATGTCATATATATGACATATTGTCTGTAATCCAAGACACCTTATAAAAATCTAAGAGAATTTAAAAGGTGTGAATAGCTATTGAAAAAGGTCATTTGAAATTGTGAAGAATTTACTAGGTGGGCATTTTCACTGAACTAGGAAACGTGGGGTACGTTTCTCATCTGATAAAATCAGCCTTTTACATTTGGGATATATTTTGGGTTTTTACTACACCACGTCTAGAACTATTTAGTGTTCTACCCAGGGTTCCTGAACTACAGATAGTAAGGAAGAGGCAGGTCTTCAAGAAATTATGGTCCAGCATGGAGGAAAGGCTGGGTAAATGATTGACTATGTGAATGTATGCCTTTCTCTGAATGAATCCACACGTTAACTTCAGATCGTTCTCCTGACTTGTGCTGTCCATGTCACTAGTAATCAAATTTAGTTGATAAGAGTCATTTGTTCTACGTAGAATATAATGAGTACATTTAGCAAGAGATTCTTAAAGTCACTTGTGGTAATGTAACTGAGATTGGGACTGTGGTGTCCTTTTGTCTTTCTTCATTTCCCTTCTTAATAGCATCATGTATCCAGCAGTCCGTGCATTCAATAACATATAAGTGCTTAGTATGTTCCAGACAATATGCTGTGTCCTGGGAATAAAATTAAGACTAGGATGTAGCCCTTTTCCTCCAAAAAGTCAATGGTTAGTCGGACACTGTGAGATACAAATTAACTAATTAAAACACAATTCTAAAAATGATGTAAATAAGTACATGTCCAATGTGTGATGTAAATTCAGAGGAATATTTCACTCAACCATGGTGAAAATGGAAAATCTCCCAGTAGAGATGACACTGAGTTGGGTCTTGAGTTGCAAGTGAGAGTTTGTCAGAGGAAAACTGGAGGCAAATACATTAGACACACAAAATAGGCAGCTTGCTTCACTATAAAATGCTCTGAACAGAATCATATAATTAGATTTAAACAACTGCTATTATTTAGTAATAATTTGGGGAAGCTATTTCCTTTTTGGCATCCCCTTCTTTGGCATAGTGTACTTTTGAAGGCTACCTATTTTTGGTTCCCTTGTCCTAGAGAATTGTGCGTACATGTGAATCTCCTTGAAAATGTGTGGCTCTGCTTTATTTGATTTTGTGTCCCTCAAACCCCCCCCACTGTGCCCACCATTACAGCGGGTGCTAAGAAATAATCTGTTTAATGAGGGAATAGAGACTAAGTATGATGGTTACCAAAATTTGGGGTAGGGGCTTCCCTGGTGGTGTGGTGGTTGAGAAGCCGCCTGCCAATGCAGAGGACACGGGCTCGAGCCCTTGTCCAGGAAGATCCCACATGCCACGGAGCAACTAAGTCCGTGCGCCACAACTACTGAGCCTGTGCTCTAAAGCCCGTGAGCCACAACTACTGAGGCCCACGCGCCTCGAGCCTGTGCTCCGCAGCAGGAGAAGCCACCGCAACGAGAAGCCCGCACACCGCAATGAAGAGTAGCCCCCACTCGCTGCAACTAGAGAAAGCCTGTGTGCAGCAACAAAGACCCAACGCAGCCCAAAATAAATAAATAAATAACTTTAAAAATTGGGGGATAGGAGGGGCTTAGCAAACTGGAAATATGGAAATATGCCTCGGGTGGTGGGGGGTCATCTTGAAGCCTTTTGCTTAGCAAGTATGCTGATTTTACATAGAATATGGCTTTGGCAATTGGAAATAGTAGGGACCTAAGGCCCTTCTCTGTCCACACTTTGGCCTTGCCACTGGAATGAGTGAAAGACTGAGTTAATAAATGGACATGGGTCACTATATAGACTCTAGAAACAGGCTCTTTTAAAGTTTAAGGGAAATGAGAAATAATACAGGCTTTATTAATGTCCAATAAATAAGTGGAAAACTAATTGCCAAATGGCAAATTGTAAATACTGTCTGTTACCGTTTACTGTAAAATGGTCTGAAGCTCTTTGATTAATTCCCTCACTCTGTGACTGTGTATGAGACAAGTCAAGTGTTCTTGTCACCTGGCCCGGCAGAGTCTGAGACATCTAGCCAACTTAGCCAGTTTACTGTATACTTTTTTTTAAATCAGGTTTTAAATAATTAATTAATTAATTAATTATTTTTTTGGCTGCTTTGGGTCTTTGTTGCTGCGCGCGGGCTTTCTCTAGTTGCGGCAAGCGGGGGCTACTCTTCGTTGCGGTGCGCGGGCTTCTCACTGTGGTGGCTTCTCTTGTTGCGGAGCACGGGCTCTAGGTGCGCGGGCTTTGGTACTTGTGGCACACGGTCTCAGTAGTTGTGGCTCACGGGCTCTAGAGCACAGGCTCAGTAGTTGTGGCACACGGGCTTAGTTGCTCCGCGGCATGTGAGATCTTCCCGGACCAGGGCTCGAACCCCTGTCCCCTGCATTGGCAGGTGGATTCTTAACTACTGCACCACCACCAGGGAAGCCCTCTACCATATACTTGAAATCTCCATTTTTGCCAAAGTTGTAAGTGAAAATATCCAGGATAAAAACCATATATAGAAAAGGAGTTTTTCATCCACATTTCATGTAACACCATAGATCACTAAAGCAAAAAGAATTTTAAAATCTAATTTGCTTTACACAAGGGATTGGGAAGCCTGGCAGGATTTTGGGTTCTTCGTGTATCTTGAGTTATTTCTCAAATATTTTGGGTTCAATAAAATCCAAAATGCATTTTGCCCTGAGCACTTTCCCCCTTAATTCTGAAACCCATGTGTAATCTAAAGGAAATGTAATCCATATGTTTCTGATTCATTTACACTTAACTCATCAAAATATTTTTCTAGGAGCTATTTGATGTTGAAGAAGCATTTCGAGACTTTTTAATAAGCTTTTTAAAACCTCCCCTTCCCCCACTCCTTTAAAACAGAAGACCGTGTTTGCCAAGGAGAAATAAGCCCCAATACCAAAATATTTGGGTTCGGTTCCAAACTCTGAACCACAGAATTTAAGATAGGTTCTCAGCTTATCCAGTTTGTTCTTGTATCCCATTTTCTGGGTCTGGTTCAGCATGTAAAATTCAGAAGATTTGCCCAGGATGAAAATGGGACTCTTGTGACTTTACCACAGGATCAAGAGGAAGGATTAAAACTGCGAGCTAACAAGGTTGTGATGTTACACACACACACACACACACACACACACACACACACTCACTCACATAAAAAGAAAGAAAGAAAGAAAGAAAGAAAGAAAGAAAAATTAAAGGTTACCTTATAGGGGCCAGAGGTGCAGTTCCAGGGAGGATGAAGAGTCCAGGAAAGTAACCTTTTCCAGTTAGAATCTCAGTCAAGTTTACCTAACTACCATTTTTTGTTT
Organism: Platanista minor; assembly: GCA_004363435.1. Lineage (NCBI taxonomy): Eukaryota > Metazoa > Chordata > Mammalia > Artiodactyla > Platanistidae > Platanista > Platanista minor. The sequence continues at coordinate 8,328 of RJWK010072537.1, forward strand.
TGTTTTGTTTTGGAGGCCTGGCCCCATTAAAGTAAATATCCTCGCAACTTTTTCATACTTTCCCCAATAGAAAATAAAATTTCCTAATGAACTTATTTTTGCCACCTAGTGGTCCTGCTTCTCCGCATTCTCCAACATCATTCTTAGTTGTGATGCTTAAAAAAACTGGAGTTTCATAGCTTCACATTCAGTGCTCATCACAGTTCCGACCCAAGGTGAGCTCTGCCTTATTTTGCCCATCCACTGATCTACGGGCGACGCAAGCAGTGACCTCCAGGTAATCGAGGCTTTGTACTGTTCCTTCCTCAGATGTTGACCTTTGCTGTCTTTGCTCATGCCGTGCTCACTCTGCAGCTCCACTGTATTCACATATGGATCATGACAGGCAGATGTGTTGCTTCTTTTAACTGCATCCTTTGAGACCTCAGTTTCTCAACTGTGGCATTATTGACATTTTGAGTCACATGATTCTTTTTTCATCTGGGCTCCCTACCTATCAGTCCTGTGCATGTTAAGATTTAGCATCCTTGCCCTCTACCTACTAGATTCAATAGCACTCCCTTAGCTGTGACAATCAAAAATGCCTCCAGCTATTGCCAAGTATCCTGGGGGAGGGGAGCAAAATTGCCCCTGGTGAGAATCGCTGCTCTCAAACTTTGTTGGTACTACTCCTATAGGCAACAATAGATTCCTTGACTTGAGTAAGTATATAGATTGCTATGTATTTTAAACTTCTGAAGGCAGGCAGACGATCATGCTCAACTTCATACCCAGAATATTGCATTCTTCCATGATCTGTATAATCTTGGTTTTGTGTATTCACAAAGTATTTGTTGAATAAAAATGCTAGGAAAAGAAGAACACAGCCTAATTATGTTTTCTTGCACCCGCAGATCTAACTAGTAACTCAGTTCTTCTGGAAAGATCTAGGATGTGCCCCTGCCCTTACAATACCCTTCTCCAGTGCCCCACTTTGCAGAGTCATTATCTTAAACCAGACCACCTCAGGCTTTGGTTATCCTGTAATAACCACTACCTGACCTTCTTTTTTCCCTGGCTGTGTTACCGAACCCAAACTTGGGTCGACTCACTGGTCCGCAGTAAAGCCACTCTACCGACACTGTTGCGGTGAAGGAAAGTGCAGTGTTTACTGTAAGGTGCCAGACAAGGAGTCCAGAACAGCTAATGCTCAAAAAGCCCGAAATCCTCAATGGGTTTCAGGGAAGAAGTTTTTACAGGCAAAACTGGGGGGCTGGTGGTGGGAGGGCTGCAGAGTATGTAACCCTCCTCTGATTGGTTGGTGGTGAGGTAACAGGGTGGTGTTCTAGGAATCTCAATCATCAGGCTTCTGGTTCCAACCAGTCTGGGGTCCATGGGCTTATGCTCAGCCTGAAGTCACCATCCTCCACCTGCGTGGAGCCCTTAGTTCCTTCAGAAGAGCTCAGAGTAAATTGCTATGCACATACCCCAAGGAGGAACCAGGGCCTGGTCCATCATTGCACTCTTATTTCTTTCTGCATTCCCTCACTCCTCCAATTACTAACTCAAATGCCCTTTGGAACTCAGGGAAGGTCTAGGAAGCTGAAACCTTTTTCCTACAAACAAGAAAAGGACACAGAAAGGCCTTTGTACTTGGGAGAGCCCCACAGGGTCCTGCATGGTTTCAGCATTTCTGCTTTAAGGGAATGATAAGTGTAAAGCCTTGTCCTTTGGGAAGTTAAAATCTAAATGATTTGGAAAGACCTATGACAATATGTAACTGAGAGTTAGAGAGTAAGATAGATGCTATCAGTAGGGCTGACAGATTCAGCGACGTACGATGCCCAGTTACATTTGAATTTCAGATAAAAAGCAAATACTTTTATTAGTATGACTCATGCAATATTAGGACATACTTGTACTAAAATTAGTCATTGTTTATCTGAAATTCAGACTTAACTGAGCATCTTGTATTTTATTTGACAGCCCTAACAATCAATGTAGAAATTGTCCAAGAAGGACAGAAATAAGGACCTCAAGATATAAGAACAGGAAAAGCCATGGTTTGCTTGCAGAAATTTGAAATGGGTCAGATTTTAGAGGAAGGTGTATATATATATATATATATATATAT
>RJWK010072538.1:0-10440 GCA_004363435.1 Platanista minor
GGCCAGGGATCTGGGCTCTCCTCCCGGTCCATCCTCCCCTGCCTGGCCAGGGCGGAGTCTACAGGCGCCAGGCAGCCCTGCAGGTGCAGGGCTTGGGGAGGGGGGTGCTCAGCAGCTGGTGTTCGAGGCGGCCCCCACCCCCTCCCCCTTCCTGCTCAAAGCCGGAGCCTGCTTCCTGTCATCCCTGTCAGCACCCTGAATGGGGGAGGGGACAGGTAATGGAGGAAGCGGAAAAAGGGAAAGAGCGTGGCTGGCCATAGGGGGACAAGGAAACTGCCCATGAAAAATGGAGAGGGGAGAATCCAGGCAGAAGCACAGAGGGACAGACAGAGGGTGCAGCCCAGAGGGTGTGGAAGATTTCAGGGTCCAGAGAGGCTGCAGACACCACCCCCCACCCAACCCCAGATTGTGAAAGTGAGAGCTAGAGACAGACCAGAGATACACAGAGGCAATGTGAGATAACAAGGGATGTACACTCCAGAGAGATGGGATTTGAAGATGCTGGGTCAGAGGTCAGGGTAACCAGGGATGGAAGAGACAGCGTGTGAGGGGGAAGGGGGAGGCTATGTGAAAACAGCCTCCATCCCACCCCACGTCAGGACTGGGGAATTACCCACAACAAAGGAGAAAGAGGTGGCTGCTACGTGACCTGCAAACGTGAGCCAGGGCTGGAAGTAGAGGTGATACCCCTATCTTGGGAGACCCATCTCTCCCCATTAAAGGGCAGAAGGTGAGAGGGACAAAGCTCAGGCCATGTGAGTAGTGAGGGGCATGGATCTGACTCCACCTCTCCCGCTTTCTCTCTTGGCCACAGCTGGACAGACAGCTGTGGCAGCTGCCCTGGCCCCACTACCCACCTGCTGATTCTGGCCCAGCCGTGGAACTTCTGGGTGTGGAGGCTGCCCAGGGTCTATGTACGAGTGTGGAGACCTGGGAGTGGAGGCACCGGGGGTGGGGGGTGGGGGGGCGGGAGGGCTTGCACACAGGCGCTAATCCCCAATCCAGCCAAGGCAGAAGCAGAGCCTCACTGACCTTCTCGGAGATTAGTCCCCATGACGACAGTGGCAACTCACCCCCTCATTCGGGCTAGGCCAGGTGTGTGTGAGAAAAGAGGGGAGTGTGGAGTGGGGAGTCGGGGTGCAGGCTGAGGCTCGGTGGGGAGGGAAGGGAGCCTTCGAGGCATCACAGGATCACAGGAGTCAGGGCTGGGAGGCCCTTCCAGGATCAGCAGTTAGCTTAGTTTTTAGGTACAAAACTGTGGCCCCAAGATGGGGAATGACCTGCCCAAGGCCACATATGGAGCCAGGAAAAGCACCAGGACCAGAAGTCAGGTCTCCGGTTCCACCCAGACAGCAGAGATTTGAACAAAAACAAAGGAAATTGGGATACCCCCCTGACCCTCCCCAACTGAGCTCATCAGTAGAGCGGCTCTAATGGAGTGAAGCAGGAAGGCTCCCCATCCTGAATGCTAGGCTGGCTTCTCGGGACAGGGGATGCCTGCTACCCGACTCCTCCCTACAACCCAGCCCAGCCCCAGGGGGACGGGAAGAACAAGGCAGCAAAGCCAGTTATAACCACAGCAGTAACAGCGAACATTTATTTGATGCCTACTGCAGGCTAGTTCTGGGTTTTACATGCATTTAAATCTTTACAACAGTTTTAAAGACTATCATTCCCATTTTTCAGGGGGGAAATCTGAGTAGTAGAGTACAAGTTCATCCAACTTATAAGCAGTGGAGCTTGGATTTGAACCCAGGCAGCAGTGTGACTCCAGAGCCCACACTCTTAACCCTTCAGTGTCTGTATGATCTTGAGTGGGTGACTGAGATGGTCTTCTCTAGGCAACCGTGGAGTGGGTTGTGTGTATATGAAAGTACACAAGGCACCCACCACGGTGCCTGGCACGTAGTACATTTGATTAAATATTTAAGGAATAAGTGAGTGACCAAATGTCTGCCCATAAATGAGTTTGACCACTGAGGTGTCTACTGAATCCTAGAAGGAGACTGTTCACATGGGTTCCATCCATGTGAACGTGTGCACGTGTGTGCCCTCTCCCTGCTGCCCTGTGCAAGCCCTGTGGCTTTGTGCCTGGGTGAGTGGGTGGTGGTGAAAGCTGCTTCCCATCTCCCTGGATGGGGGCCAGTTCTCCATCCCCACTGAGGGGCAGAGAAGAGGGGCTCTGTTGATAGACAGACACGACAATGACTCTGTGTGGGTGGGGCTCTCACCCTGTCAGGACCCACCTCTTTCAGGCCCAGCTGTCGGATCCAGCCTGAGCTGAGCTAGTCTCTCACCCGCGTTATCTCTGTCTCCCAGGAAACCAGACCTCACAGCCCCAGGGAAGGTGCTCACTGCTGTTCCTGGCTCCCAGGAGCTGGGATGGGGGTGGGGAGTGGAGGAGCAGGGCTGCAAAGGAGGGGCTGGTGATGGTACAGGGTGGGGGAAGGCACCACATACACAGAATTTGCATCTTCAGTCACCAAAGCCCTGGCTGATTTCCCAGTGAAATGAGGGAAAGGGGTGGGAGCAGGCCGACTTGAGGAGAAGACTTTGGCCACCGGGACCCTCTAAGCTGTCCATCAGTACTGTGAAGTCGGTCTGTTCGAGGGATGGGGTCCTATACGAGGGAGACGTCACTTCTCTGGGGATTCTACCTGGGATGGAGACCTGGATGAGAGTCCAGGATTGGGTTCAAGGGTTTCTTTGTCAGACCTACATTTCCCCATATGGGATGGAGATCTGAGTGGGATACAGGGCCTCAATGAGAACACAGGACTGAGTCTGAGGGCTTCTCTGTGGGATTATTGTGCCTTATGGGATGGATGCTTTGGCAGAATCATGGGGGGGTGGGTCCTGAGGATTCTTAAGTGTGACCAAAGGTCCCTATATGAGATGAAGGACTGGACAGGGTGGGGGTGGGGAGTTCTCTTCGGGTAATGAGATTCCCTACGAGATCTTGAGTGAGGTCTCTTGGATGTGTAGACCTGGGGACCCTTGTTTTTTTATCTAACTCCTCCCCCTTCCCCATGCCCAGAGGCTGAGGCTGTGGATGTGGAGGAGGAAGGGGTGAGGGTGCTGAGCGGGCAAACAAAGCCACCTGTGCATCCATCCTTCAGGAAGCTCTGAGCACAACTGATCTGGGAAAACAAACAGGACCAGCTGCTGGGGGATGGAAGGGGGGCTGGAGGTGGACCAGCCTGGTAGAGAAAGGAGGCCAAAAGGGGGTCCATAGTACAGAAAAGGGACAGGGATCCCAGAGCCCCATTCTAGCACACCAGTAAGGGTTGCCTGACAGCCCCTTCCCCTCAGTGGCTCATTCTTCCCTTTCTTGATGATTATGAGGCCCAGAGCCAGGGAGGGGTCTGGAGGGATGTGGGGAGCCTGAGAGAGTCTAGAGATCTGGGTAACTGGCTATTGGCAGTGTCAGTGGGTGTGCCCATTTCTGAGAGAGCTGGTGAAGACAGATAGAACTGAAAGACATGGACTATCCTGTGTTGGCAGTGGGACCTACACACCATTTTCCTGATGAGGGAACTGAGTCAGAGGGGAGAAGCTAGCTAGTGCCACACAGCTACTTAGTGCAGAGCCAAGATCAGAATATAGGACTAGGAGAGGAGCGATGGCTGTTCTAATTCACACACACACACACACACACACACACACACACAGACACACAGACACAGACACACACACACACACACATACACCCCTCCTGTGGAATACGGTGGTCCCACCAACACGGAAACTGCCCTCCCAGCCCTAGCTCCCGAAAACACAGCGTCCACCCTCTGACAGCCACCCCCGCAACCTCGGGACTAGACTGGGCGCCCGCGTCACTGACCAGCGCAGACGCACAGCCTGACGCACTCACCACCGGCGCCCCTCCCGACCTCAGCCTCAGATCAACTCCCCCTTCTTTTCCCCGCCCCCCGTCCCCACCGCTCCGGCGTTCTACCCAGAGCGGCCCGCGCGCCCCCCCTGGTGGCCGAATCCAGAATTGCTGGATAGAGATGGGGAGGAAGAGAGAACGAAGGGAAGAGATTCGGTCCCTCACTTCTCACCGCTGCGATAGCCCTAACTTGTGAAACCGAGACAAACTCCCGGGTCACGAACAGCCCAGGACTGTTTCTTGCCTCCCTCGATAGCTTGTATTTCCCCTTTTTGGGTTTGGGGAAAATTATACCCTATTTGTCCAAACCCCCTCTAGCATAGGGAGTCAGGGGACTGTGCATGGTTCTGACCACATATGCAGTCAAACCTGGTTGTAGCTGTCCCTGCTCTGACTTAAAACCTCCAAACTGGGCTTCACTCTCTATGTTATAGGGCCTTGTACTTTTGGCATTCACCTTCACACACGTTGCGATCCTTGACAGCAATTACTCACCAGTGAAAAGAGAGACTCAAGGCAGACTCCAATTTCCCCCAGTGCCTGTTCAGGGGTCGGGAGGTCGGTGGGATGGGCAAACCGTCACCCCCCCACTCTCACTGGAGGATCTCCTCTACACCCCTTCCCCCATGGACATTTGGCCCAACCTGACCACCCTGTTCACTCACTCATTCGAGAAGTTTTATTGAGCACCTACTATGTGTCCAGCACTGTGCTAGGTTGGAGGATAACAACTGAAAACGAGACTAACACAGCCCCTGCCCCTTTAAATGCAGCTTACAGTCTAGTACAAAAGGAAACACTCAGTACAGCCATACACAAAAGATGAAAAAGACAACTTTACAGAGTAATAAATGCTATAAAGAAAATAGGGTGATGTGAACAGCATCACCCAGGTGGTAAAAAAGGAGCCAGCAGCCAAGATCTTGTGACTAAGATGCTCCACGTAACAGGAGCAACAAATGCAAAGGCTCTGAGGCTGGAGTGAGCTTGGCAGTTGGGAGAAAGCATAGAAGCCAGCATAACTAGACTTCTGGATTTGGGGCAGCTGCATCTGGCCTGTGAGCCCTTTTAGTCACAGGAGGTTGGGTGGCAAGAGCACTGGCTTTGGAGTCAAAAGGTCTAAATTCTAATCTTGCTCTGACACTAGCTAGCCATGTGGACTTGGAAAAGGCCCTGTACCTCCCAAGTCTCAATTTCCACATCTGTTCACCGAAACCTACCACTTTGGACTGTTGAGTCTCTAAGAGAAGCACTTGGTTCATGGGAACAACAAAATATTAGTTTCCTTCTTACTCACCCCTCCGCTTCTGCTGGAATACCCCCTCCATTACGGATCACTCACAGTTTTGCCAGAAGCCTTTGTGTCTCCTTGACAGCCATGATGGTTAGGAAATTCTGTTGCAAGTTGTGGGGAAATTTCCTCCCTAGAACTTCCCTGGGGCCCCAAGCCTTTCCCCCTAAATCTCTCCCTCCCCACACCCTACCTTCCCCCCTCCCCCCACCGTACAAGGCAGTGGGATTGAGGGTAAGAGCCTAAGACCTACAGTCAAAACAGAAACCCAGGTTCACACCTCAGCTGGGCCGCTTCTCAGCTGTGACACCTCCCCGACTGCGTTCCGGTACCCTTCTGGGCCGCAGGATCATCTGTGAAATGCAAGGCAATAACACCGCCTGCCTCAACTGGTCGGTGCTACAATTAGCTGAGATCACGCACGTAAAAGCTCTGAGTAGAGGGTCTGGCCCGAACTAGGCCCTCAATAATCAGCTGCTAGCAGGCTGACGTCGTGGCCGGAGGCCCCAAAACTGGGAGCTCCGTCTGGTGGCTGGGAGCGCCAAGGTTCCGGCCGCGCTGAAGTTGAGATGTTCTTCCTATGTGCGGTAGCGAGCCACTCCCTGAACGCTTTGCAAATCCGTGCCTTCCCTTGGGCGGTTTACGTTTCCTGCACTCAGCGCCACCTTGCGGCGAGTCCTGGTCATCGCCTCTTCTCAGCACCTCCGCGCAAGAAAACTTCGGGAGCTCAGCACCAGGTCCGGGGACTCGATCTTGGGAGGAAACGGGCCGCGATGGCCCACCCTCCAGGGAAAAGAGGGCTGAGGGTCGTGAGGAAAGTCTCTTATGGGGAACCTTGTCTACTTCCTCCCTAGCGTCGCCCCAAAGAGAGGCCTCGACCTCTAAAGAAAAGGAGTTCAGACGCTGGGAAGAACTTCCGCATCCTGAGCCAGGAAAGCGCGGTTTTAGCGGGGTGGCCACCGGGTGGCCTGGTACCTCTATCCCTGAAGGTCTCGGCCTGGCTCAGGCCCCCCAAAAAGAAAAAACGGAGTCAGCCTCGGCTGTGGCGAGCGCCGGACATGTGTCTCAGCACTTTCTACTGTAATCCCCGAGGGCTGGGGCCAGGTCAGCGGTTGCGGGAAAGGCCGCGGCTCCCCCGGGGACACCAGAGCTGACCGCAGCTTGCCCGCTGACTCAGCTCACCCCCCCCCCCCCGCCCACCCCAGCGGGAGAGGGGGCGGAGAGGGGGCGCGGCCTGGTATAAAGCCCCGCACGTCCAGCTGGCGCGCAGCCTCTCCGCTTCCGTCAGTACCGCGCTCACCCACCCGGTGAATACTCGGTGCTGGGGCGCGGTCTCTTCAGGCGTGGGAGGGCGAGATGGGGAAAAGCCGCTAGCAGCCAGGGTCCAGCCCGTGGTCCTTCACGTCCCATCGGGGTTGGGCGGGGTTGGGCGGGCCTGGGCGCGGAGTGGGCTCTCGAGACGCTGAGCGCTCGGTCCAGTCCCTGTCTGCAGCGGCATGAGCAGCGGCCCCGCGCAGGGCCCAGCGCCCGCCAGCCTCGCGCTTTGGGATGAAGAGGACTTCCAGGGCCGCCGCTGCCGGCCGCTGAGTGACTGCGCCAACATCGGCGAGCGCGTAGGCCTGCGCCGGGTGCGCTCGGTCAAGGTGGAAAACGGCGCGTGAGTGATGCCCCGGCGCGGTTGCGCTGGGTTGGGGGGCGCCAGGCTCCCCTGGCGCAAGCTCCGTGACTGGGTCCTCGGCTCCCAGTCCTCCATTCCCCAGACTGTATGTAAGCCCTGGCTGAGAGAGACCCAGCAACATGGAACATACCTAGGCTTCCTCAAAACTCCCCACCTGCCCCAAAACAAATCATGAGAAAGATTGTATCCTCGTGTGAGCTAAAGGGATAAAGGCGAGAAGCGACCCTTTGCGGGACTCCGTGGGGCCAGCCTGAACCCTGAAGGGGTTCCCAGTGTAATTCTGTCCCTTCCAAAGTTAGACGGCTCTAAGCTTCGTTTGGCAAAAGAAGCCAAATACCTTCCTCTCGCCCCACCCTGGTCTCCTAGAGACTGGGGCCCTCAAGAAAGCTGAGGCCCCTGAGCTATTGCAGTTTGTTGCTATCACAGGTTGCTACCGCAGGTTAGGGGGGTTCCTACACCTACCTTTGCAGGGGCCGAAATCCTTGCGGTAGGAGTGCTTGGTCGGGTGATCTTCGTAGACTGGAAAATTCCTTCCAGCCTGGGGCCCCTGAGCTGGAAGCCTGGACCCTTCAAATCTCAGATAGCAGCCGGCTTAGGGTCTTTGGCCTCTAGAGGGGCTGCGTTGCCTTGTGATGGGTGTGTTAAGGGAAAGGCCTTGGGTGTAGACAAAGATCGGTTTTGTAGCAAGCAAGGGGTAGGGGGAGGAATGAATGAGGCTGAGGCAGATGCCTCGCAGCTTCCATTATCTTTCCCCAGTTGGGTGGCCTTCGAGTACCCCGAATTCCAGGGACAGCAGTTCATTCTGGAGAACGGTGACTATCCTCGCTGGAGTGCCTGGAGTGGCAGTGGCAGCCACCACAGCGACCAGCTGCTGTCCTTCCGGCCAGTGCTCTGCGCGGTGAGCACAGCACTCCCCCTCCTCCTCTGCATCCTAGCTCCTAGCTCCAGGCCCTGGCCCCACCACAGCACCTGGAAAGACTGTCCACTCACTGTACGGGGGGGTGTAAACACAACTCCTAGATGGGTAGGAGTGGCATTATTTCCCAGAACCAGAGAGGTCTCAGAAATTTTGGAACGTGGGCCTAAGCCAGGCATCGGAAATCAGCACCACGGACAGCCCCAAGACCGTGCCAGTCTTGAGCCCCGTTCCTCACACGCAGTCGTCCACATGTCCGCACATGTCAGCGAGCGCTTCTGTTGTCACACAGCACTGTGAGGTGGGGTGACTGCTCTTAACCTCATACATAGGTGTGGAAATGGGGCTCAGAGCACAAAGTGATTTGACCCTGGTCACAGAGGTTAACATGAGAATAGAACTCAATCAGGGATCAAGGCTGAGAAGGGGTTAGTCGCAGGGGTTAGTCTCTGTGTGTATGTTTGGGGGGAAAGGGTTGGTAATGAATCAACTACACTGGAGGGGAGGATCTCACTTCCCATTTCTGCTGATTTATCTACCCTACTGGTGGGGCCTGGAGCTGTGTGGTGGAGGACAGAAAGCAGGTGCTGACTCAACCCAGTTTCTCCATCCCAGGAGGCCAAGGAGCCCTGCAGGGGGAGGGCCCTGGGACAGTGGGAGCCCAGACTCAACAAACACTGATGCCCCGGCCTGTACGTTCTGACTTTGCTCTCCATCCTTCTCTGGGTCCTACCCTATGAGAGGCTATGCCCAGGGTGCTTAGGGAAACTGTCTTGCTTAGTGGACCAGATTTCCCTCAGGACCTCTGATTTTCCTCCTGCAAAACATGTCCACGTCAAAAGATGCTCTCTATCCCTGGCCTGGAAGTGGCTCTGGGAACAACCCCCCTCAGTCTCACCACCTCAATCCAAAACCATAGAAGGGACCAGGCTGGGGACCTCTGAGCATCCCAGCTTCCCAGACTGATATGGAGCTGATGGAGTGAACTCTGGGTGTGTTTATGGACCCTGTGTCTTTACAGCTTATGCTGGGCAGAGTGTTGGGGGAGTCGGGCTGAGAATGTATCCTCTTTGGAGGGCCTGACCTGTCCACCCCTACCTTCTTCTGCCTCAGAACCACAGTGACAGCCGTGTGACACTGTTTGAGGGGGAAAACTTCCAGGGCTGCAAGTTTGAACTCAGTGATGACTACCCATCCCTGCCTTCCATGGGCTGGGCCAGCAAGGATGTGGGTTCCCTCAAAGTCGGCTCTGGAGCGTGAGTCCCGGGACTGGAACAGGGGAGAAGAGCAGGGAGGCAGTGGGGACCAGGGAGGAGGGTGGGGAAAAGTGATGGGGCTGCTAAGAGACACAGTAAAGAGAGGCACTGGGGACTAGGGGACAGGGGGAGTGAGGTCATGGGAGACTGAGAGGCAAGGGGAAGTGAGATGATGGAGACAGACTGGGAGGGATGGGGCAGGTAATAGGAGAATGAGTCGGGGGGGGCAACGTGGGGTAGAGGAAGGGATTGAAAACATGGGTGAGGGGGCAATAGAGGGTGGGAATAGGAGACAAGATGAAGAAGGTGTTAGGAAGACCTGGAGCAGTGGACAGGGCGGGGAGAGATCCGTGTAGGGAAAACCGAAGCCATGGTTTTGGAGCTGGGGATTGGGAGCTGAGAAAGGAGGACCAGCCATGGAAGACATCGGTGGGGGTGGGGGAAGAGCCTACTTGCCACCCCTGTGCCTTCACTGGCCTAGGTGGGTGGCCTACCAGTACCCAGGCTACCGGGGCTACCAGTATGTATTGGAGCAGGACCGCCACACTGGGGAGTTCCGTAACTACAGTGAATTCAGCACGCAGGCCCACGCTGGGCAGCTGCAGTCCATTCGGAGAGTCCAGCACTAAGCTCCACAGCCCCGGCGCCTCCCCTGAGGACCCTCAATAAAGGCTCCTGAACCTGCCTGCCCCTCTTGCCTCCTTTTTGGTGTCTTGCTTTGCAATCTCCATCCTTATGCTTCTGAGGGTCCTCCTCCGCCAACCCTCCCCTCCCCTCCGGCTCCAGGACCCTTGACTATGGAGCATACACTGGCTTAGGATGTATGTGGCTGATGGGTCTAAGATGAAAATGCTGGTAAGAATCCTGGGGATCCTGTTAAATGCAACCAGCCCCACACCTCTCCTTGGTAAAGGCCTATCAGCTTGGACCAGGGGTACCGCTAGCCCAGATAGTTCCTTTGCCATCCTCTGGTTTGGGCGCACATAGCTCCACGGCAGGGGCGCATAGCTGAATTTCAACCTTCACACACCCCTTGGGCCAGGCACCAGTATTCAGGGCAGGACCTCCTTAACTCTGTGCAGGAGACCTGCTGGGTTCCTCTCTGACCCCCACCCCTACCTCTTTGAGCCCTGGCTCCCTATCCAGCCTAAGGGAAGCTTGCACCCATTTCCCAGCTTTGTAGAATCTCCGCCTCACAGAGGAGCAAGGGTGTGAGAGGGGTAATTGCTGGGAGGTCCCACTGCCTCCTAGGGGAGATGTCCTCTCTCTGAGCCAAGCCCTAGACCCTTTGAATAACAATCCCTCGTGGTATTGAGCTCCAGCATTTATTGTACAAAGCATTTGCATACCTTGCCTCTCAGCTGTCTCAAACAACTCCCTCTTCATTCTTCCTCTTCCTCCCCACTC
>RJWK010072539.1:0-10440 GCA_004363435.1 Platanista minor
GACTCCAGATGCGCAGGCTCAGCGGCCATGGCTCACGGGCCCAGCCGCTCCACGGCATGTGGGATCTTCCCAGACCGGGGCACGAACCCGTGTCCCCTGCATCGTCAGGCGGACTCTCAACCACTGCGCCACCAGGGAAGCCCCATCTCCTACTTTCCTGTGTCTCCTATTAATTAGCTCTATTGTTATTTCACTGTTCATTAGCACCTCCACAAGAGAAGACAAGAAAGGAAAAGAAACTCACCTGTAATTAGAAAACACCAAGAAGATATTTCATTTGGTCAATACTGGTTCTTTGGACAAAGAACCATAGAACAAAGTGACTTTAGAAATCATCCCTTTGTAGTGGTTAAGATGGCTTAAGATGGACTTTGGCTGCAAGGAAAAGAAAACCTGACTTTGCTGAAGAGTTAAATTTGACCTTAAGAACTAAAGACTTGTGATTTACTTCATATGCACTAAGTCCCCTACATACGAACCTTCAAGTTCCAAACTTTCAAAAATGCAAACATGGAGCTTACTAATGAAGACCTGATGGAATTGGAGGCCCTGAGAAAGGACAAAGAGAGACAAGAGGAAGAAGTAATTGAAGAACCGAAGAGATTCACGATGCAGGAAATGGCAAGGGGATTTCTTTATTTGAGGAGGCACTGTTAGTTTTTGAGGCACAGGACCCGAACGTAGAACAGTAGCAGATTGTGTTAGTTGGGTACCGAGGCTAACTTTGTTGGACTTATGAACAAATTGGACTTACAAACGTGCTCTTGGAATGGAACTTGTTTGTACGTAGGAGACTTACTGTAATAAGAAGTCCATCGGTGAACAGTTCCAAGGTTGATGCAACAGGCCAAGGGCCAGCCTCTTCCCATCTCCAGGCCCCGCCATCCTCAGAGGGTTGGCTTTTCATACTCATGCTTGTTTACACATGGAGGTAAAACAGTTATCACAATTCCAGGCATCTCTTTCCCCCACAACTTCTTTCAAGGCAGGAAGCAGGAGGCAGGGAACAGGCTTTCTCCCCATGTCTCTGCCACTTTCTCTAGGAAAAGAACCCTTCTCAGAAATGCTCCAGGACTTCCCAGGTGGCACAGTGGTTAAGAATCCACTTGCCAATGCAGGGGACACGGGTTCGATCCCTGGTCCAGGAAGATCCCACATGCCGTGGAGCAACTAAGCCCGTGCATCACAACTACTGAGCCCGTGTCCACAACTACTGAAGCTCTTGCGCCTAGAACCCGTGCTCCGCAACAAGAGAAGCCACTGCAATGAGAAACACGCACACCGCAACAAAGAGTAGCCCCCTCTCGCCCAACTAGAGAAAGCCCGCACGCAGCAATGAAGACCCAACGCAACAAAAATTAATTAATTAATTAAGAAAAAAAGAAAAGGAAACAGATCACATGAGCCAGGCCTAGCTGCAAGGGAGGCTAAGTGAAGTCATATTTCATCTTCCAGTCTCTATTCCATACTGAGAAGCAAACAAGGAAAGGGGGGTTTGAAATGATTACAGGGTTAGCCAATCAATAGTATCTGCCATAGGAGAAAACCATCTTATTTGTCAAATAAGAAAACTGAGACCAAGAGAATTTAAGAAACTTACACTTAACATTTTTTGAGCAACCAGTGGATGCTGGACCCAGAGCATTTTTTTGCCAAAGCAAAAAGCTGGGTCAGCCTGACCCATAGTTCTATGCACGTGTATTAGGTCACACCACAGAGGAGAGGACAGTGCACACTGGTGAGAGAAGCAAGCAAGTTTTCTGCATTAGGTAGATGAAATTACTTTTTTTAAAATGATGAGGTGTTATCTGATTCTTCTTGAAGACTATAGACACAAACACCTCTAGGGAATCCCCTGGCAGCCCAGTGGTTAGGACTCCACACTTTCATTGCTGAGGGCCTGGGATCTATCCCTGGTTGGGGACCTAAGATCCCACAAGCCATGGCGTGGAAAAAAATAAATAAATAAAAGATATATTGGAGGAAATTTTGAAACTACTGGCTAGTAGTAGTACATTGGGATCTATGATCCCTGTGTATTAATGACCATTGTCAACAATGATGCACCTTTAAGATTTGGGGGAATTAAATGTAAATTTCTTCTGTAACAGGTATCCACAAAAAATTGAGAATCTACCATTCAAAAGACTACAAAATAAAAATATGAAAACACTCCACTTTTTGGAAACATTTTTATCAACCCTGATTTCATGAATGAAGAAGCTAAAGCTAAACAAATTTCAATGACTCGTGTTAAGTTTCAAGGAGACTCAATGACACAGTGCAGATCAGTGATCAATGTAATTTTTGTATGATCTCACGCAGTAGAGCTTAAGTCATACATTTAAATAAAAATACATATTTTAGGGCTTCCCTGGTGGCGCAGTGGTTGAGAGTCCGCCTGCCGATGCAGGGGACATGGGTTCGTGCCCCGGTCCGGGAAGATCCCATGTGCCGAGGAGCGGCTGGGCCCGTGAGCCACGGCCGCTGAGCCTGCACGTCCAGAACCTGTGCTCCGCAAAGGGAGAGGCTACAACAGTGAGAGGCCCGCGTACCGCAAAAAAAAAAAAAAAAAAATACATATTTTATTTTTCTGGAGCATGTCAGCTCTGTCTAATTTCCCAGACAACACAGGCAAAAGCAGGGACACTCACCTGAATCACCTTTGGAATTCATCACAAAGTTGAGACTATTTCCTGAGTGACCTGGATAACTATAGCTATTGTCTTATTCACTATGGAACTACAAATAGCTTTACATGGAGACTTCTCATGACAACTGTAAATTGTCTAATTTGTAGCTTACATATGGAAATGAGAGTTTCAAAATCATACTCTGGTATGAATGTTAACAACCCCAAATTACCAACACAAGATTTGGCCTAAATAAATGGTCACAATAACCCTACACATCGAGGGCACTGACACAGGTCCCATGAGCTAGAAGTGTCCTTAGATCCTCCAAGGGAAGAGGGGGGATGGTGTCACAAGGCTGAGGATCTGGGAGCCAAAAAAGACCAAGTCCAGGCCAGATCAGAAGCAAATGGCTGGGTCTCTACCTCTGCTCAGACTACAGGCAGTTCCCAAGAGATCCTGTGTGACTACAAGCAACTACAGTAGCAAAAGCATTGGCCTTCTACTCCATGGAAATTTTCTCGCACCTTGGGCAGGGCTTGGAGGGAAGGGGGATTTCACTCTCTTCACCCTATTCCTCGACTAAGACATTGTCTGGTCTAACCAAGCCCAGTTTTTGGAGAAAGACAGAGACCTCTTTGTTATATCCAGGGGAAATCCACATTAGATTTAGCATGGAGGTCCATTTTTTTACTAATTATGTCACTATGCAATTATGTAATTCTATGCATATGAAGAAACCCCAGAAAAATATGAATTTATAATCATGGTCTTGTTCTATTGCATACAAATGTTTTTTGTTCCCTGATTCAAACTATTTACTGTAGAGAGATAGTCAATGTTAGGGACAGGAGGGGCTCTAGAGATGATCTACTTAGACTCCATCCTTCAACAGAAAAAAAAAAAGATGCCTTAACGGTACTAAGAAAACAGCCACGCCAGAAGTATAATCCAGAGCTCCTAACTCTTTGATTTTCTTATGTAAGAGATAAAACGCCGTCTTCTCTTCTGTGGCTCTGTTCCAGATCACCCATCGTGGGAGACATGTCCTTTCCTAGAATCCAGAATGTATCTTACTGTGAACAAACAGGTTTACAAATAGCAGTTGGTAAAGGTGAAATCATACTACTACTTCAGATATGTTGTGGTATTTTGTGGGCTTACTAGTCAACCTAATTATTGCTATTTCTTTGGGGAAAAAATGTATTTAAGTTTCTAAATAACCAACTTGCACATGCTATTTTGGAATAAGGACAGTTCGTAAATAGCCTAAGGCTAAAAGCCCTTTAGTATAGTTCTTGGAAATTCTTGCATGTCGCAGACACCCCGTGACTCTGAGGTGGCAGCAATGATTGGTAGGGAGTTCCCCAGGCATCTTCACTGGGGTCTCTTCTACTTGTGCCCTTCCAAGTGTCAGAATGGCTGCACCTCCTGCAGCAGCTGCGGCATGTCTCCATACCCATCACGGATGTTCCCTGAGGTACACAGTGCTGGTGCGGTGGACGTGGAGATGCACCACCCAGATCCCCATCAAGAAGGGACTTGCCACCCAGCTGCAAGAAGCATGGCTGGTAGATGGTCTCCTGCTGTCAGCTTCTCCAAGGCCAGCTTCAGCTAGCCTGAGACTCTGCCCGAGACTGTGCCTTCCTGGCACAGTCTGAGTCTAGTGACTGAGCAAGGCAGCAGGATAAAGGCCAGACATGCAGATGGGCAATACTGTCTCCAGAGCCCCCACAGTGGGCTGGCCAAGGTTCTGTTGGGCCTGCACTGCAGTTCAACATTTTCTTCTGCCCAGTGCTCTTACCCACCCCCTGCCGCTTCTTTTGATGGGTGTTTGTTTGTTTTACAAAATACTTTCTTTTTTAGAATAGTTTTTAATGTATGGAAAAATTGATAAGATAGTAGAGAGTTCCTATATTCCTCACCCCCAGTTTTCTCTATCACTAACATCTTATATTAGTATGATATAGTTGTCACAATTAATGGACCAATACTGACACATTACTATTAACAAAAGTCCATAGTTTTAGATTTCCTTAGTTTGTACCTAATATCCTTTTTCTGTTCCAGGATTACATCCAGGATACCATTTTAATCCTAATAAATAACTTGTATCCCAAATTCTATTTTATATGTTTCCAGAAAATCTAATCTGTGATGATAGTTGGTTGCCTATTCAACAGTCATTCTCCCTTTTTCTTGCTAATATCATTCCAATTTCTTACCGGCAACAGTGGGCCCAGCCTCAGGACACGAATCACAATGGTTCTAATCCAGTAGGGTAATCCCAATCTAATTTGCTGGTGACTGACCCAGGGGTGGCCATGTGACCAAATCATGACCAATGAAACACAAGGAGACTTCTGCCAGGGGCTTTCTGGGAAGATTTTCCACTCTGATAGAAATTATCATAAAAGTTCAAGGAGAAGGGTTTGTTGTTTTGTTTTGTTTACTCCACTTCTCTCCCTATCTACTGAAGGTTCTGTCCTGTGAGGCAACAAGGCAATGCAGAGGGCAAAGGCTCCTGGATCTTTCTTGACATCATGAAACTGCAGAAACAACACTGGAACTGGAATTCTTGTTACATAAATAATAAACGTCCTTACATTTAAGACGCTGCTGGTTGAGTTTTCTGTTCCTTGCAGCTGAAAGCATTTCTAACATGCACTCACTCAGGGTGGCCCAAGAAAAGGCCTTATTATAAGGATTCACATGGCTAACAAAGAGATAGAATCTCATAAAACTTTAATAACAGGTCCAGGCCTCACAGAGCCTGAATTAAACAGTAGTTCTGATAGGAATCCTCCCTTGCAATTTTAGAGGTCTTTATGCCAGCACTTGACTCTATGTATCTTTTCTTTTCCTCATATCTTCTGCTTCCTCACAAATGCAGCTCACTTAGAGCATCTTAAGTCTCTCTTAATTTAATGGTCTTTCAGCTTCAGCTCCCACTCGAAATTCTCAATATATCTCTGTTGAAAATCTTCATGGAGAGAATATAATTGACCCAGCACATCTTCTTCTGCCAGGTCATACTACAGGTCACTGGCCAGTCTACAGATTGTCTTTGGCATGTCCAATCAACTATGCTTGGAGGAGCAAGGTCACATGGTATAAAATCAAGCCATATAGAGCTGCCCCTTCAAGAGGACTGTGCATGGGACAGTGGGTTGGTCAGGCACAGTGACACATGGGGTCTGGCAGAGCAGCAGCTGGGAGCAGAAAGGTAGAGATATCAATGCCCTGCACTCTTGTCCCTCATCTCCGTCCCTCCCCACCAAATTAGTCCAGTTCTAAGACTTTTTGTTTGTAAATTACTGGAAATCTTCCTATCTCACACAAATAAAAGACATAATGTCTCCAAATAAACTTTGGTTACTACTACTAGGAAAGCCAGCAAGCAAGCAAGAGGGAGAAGGAAGGGAGGGAGGGAGGGAGGGAGGAAAGAAAAAAAGAAACAGAGCAAGGGGCTATTGTCTTTGACAGGCACACACAAGTGTCGATGACAAAGACTTGGCACATTAGCAAGAGAGGGAGACAGAAAGCAAAGCCATGGACGAATGAGGTCCAAGTCAGCTTCCAACTCAGCCCAGAACCAATGGAAAACAGAGATGGTTTCATGGACGAGAGAAGTTTTAATGGGTGACATAAACTAGACTAATCCAACAGGCTCCTGCGGTACAATTCTGCCCCATGGAAAGCATTCCATGGATTCAGCCATACCATGGGTCATACCATTCTTCCCACAAGAGTGTCATCTCCTTTCCCTGACATTGGCATTGTGATACATTTTTACTGCACATCTCATCAGAGAGGCCCAAATTAATTCCATTTACAGAAAGGCAAAAGTACCCAATTTACCCCTGAGAATAAGACATACAACAGGAAACACCGGCCCAATGTATCTAAAAATACAGAGTGAACTATGAAAATGGGATTTTACTCCATGACTACCAGAGGTTTCTTGCAAGCATTTGCTTTGCAGAAACCTTGGCTTTCATTCTTCTTTTGATTTTTTTTTAAGTTGGTCTTTGAACACGACTCAGTAGGTAGTTGGCTCTTTTGATGTTTGGCACTGGCATAAAAAGGATGAGTTATTTAATTTTCTGCAAAGGCAACTAAGCCTGTTCCGTATGTAAAGAGGCAAGCCATTCAGGCATATGTGAAAGCTTTTCTTCTTTGAAGGTTCAAAGTTAACATGTCAACTGAATTCCAAGGAATTGTGCACCAGACCCTGAAATGTAGAAACTTAAGTCAGGCAATTTGAAGTACAGCGTTAAAGCAATAATCAGGAACATTAAGAGGAACTGAAGGACTGCTCGTGGTAGAAAAATGTTTTTTCTTTTTTGTCCTCAATTATCTAGGTTGGCTGTCTTCTTACCAAAGAGAATACTGGCAATCCAAAGGAAAATCCAAAAGGAACTGGAGTTTGCTATGCCCACAAAAGCAAGACAAATTAGAACTCTGGCTTGATTTATAGGATAGAACACAGACTAGTGGGAAGGGTTCCTTTAGCCTGAATGGTCCAAATTGGTCACTTGCATGCAATTGAGTTGATGTGTTGTGATACACAAATTTTTATTTGTGTATAAACAAGGCTTGAGGGGAAGCAAACAACACTCAACAAACGTATTTTTTTTTAAGGATCCTTTTGATGTGGACAATTTTTTAAGTCTCTATTGAATGTGTTACAATATTGCTTCTGTTTTATGTTTTGGTTTTTTGGCCTCAAGGTATGTGGGATCTTAGCTCCCTGACCAGGGATCGAACCCACACCCCCTGCATTGGATGGCGAATTCCTAACCACTGGACCACGAGGGAAGCCCCTCAACCAACTTATTGAATGCCTATATGAGC
The DNA here is from genome assembly GCA_004363435.1 of Platanista minor. Classification (NCBI taxonomy): domain Eukaryota; kingdom Metazoa; phylum Chordata; class Mammalia; order Artiodactyla; family Platanistidae; genus Platanista; species Platanista minor. Next base: position 7,491 of record RJWK010072539.1, read on the forward strand.
TACCTTGTGTGGTAAGTGCCGGGAATACAGAAACGAAAAAGACAAGTATCCACCAAAAAACCTATTCCATGAAAGAAGTATAAAAAGGATAAAGTGGAAATAAATTAAAATAGATGTCCATAGAGTTTATGGGTTTGGAGGATGGTTAGGCACCTTGAGTTTTATGAGCTTTCCAAAGCCTCCAGCCTACCTGAATCCAATCCAATCACCTTAACATGAAACTAAAGACCTTCTACAATTTGGTCTCAAATACTTTTCTATTCTTCTCCCCTACCAAACGTCTTCAGCCCCACATCATGCACTTTGGGGTCAACACAAATGTTTTCAAATGCTCTGTAACTCTATAGTTTCAGTCAAGCCATTCCCTCAACCTGGAATATTCTACCTGCCTGCATTCCTCATGTCTCCCTTTCTCCCTGCCACCGTTCCTTCTGCCTTACCACTCCTACCAGACTGCTGAAGCCCACTGTTTTTAGCCTAATTAAATGCTAAATCCTCCATGAAGAATATCACTGATTCCTCTTGATCCAATTTCCTTGCACCCTTCTGGGCTCCTATTACATTTTGTTTATGCTTCTAGATTGGTGGATACTGTTTATACCTAGCATTACAGTCATAAACATAGCTACATCCCTCACTAGATTGTTGTTTTTCTGCAGGGAGTCATGGTCTTATTCATTTCTATTATCCTGCTAGACTACAGAAATAAGTCTTAAACACCATGTCTGAGTACTTACACCAAGTAAGTACTCAAACATGTTCTTTAATGTACTGAACTGAGTTGAAGAGGGACAAACAAGATGCATGAATGGGTTCTTAAATAAGCAGAGCCAGTGTGTACAGTCCAAATGGCCTATGAAAATTCATGTATGCCTTTTTTTAGTATCTTTTGTTATTTCCCATAGCAACCAAAAAGCAGGTTTCCCCCCAAGACTTCTGTATTTCTTGATATTTCTCATTTTTAAAACTTATTTTTGTTCTGAACCAGTCTTCCTTTGTGTCTCTATCTGTACCAGGAAGTCAGGCCACTTCAGGAAAGCACGGACCAGTACACGCTGACAGAACTTCCTTATCATCAGGGCATGCCCCTGCCCCAGACATGTCAAGGAAATGTACATTCTGAAGGAATGTTCACAAGACCGTCAGCTGGATGAGGTTTCTTTATTCCAGAGCATGTCGGTCAGGTACACGAGGCAAGGCATGCGGACAGACAAACCTCAAATAAGGAGCTTCCCATTTGCAACCAAAACTGATTAGATCTCTGCACTAATTTTAGTTAATTCTTCCAAAGACAAAAAGAGGAAAACAAGGTCTAGAGAGAGGACTGTTTTATGTCAAGAACTATAAGAATTCAGGATAGACAGAGGAAAAGGAGAAGGGACAACAGGGAAGGTGTCCCTTAAATGAATCAAGTTGCTTCTGGCTTCATGGACTTTTGAGGTTTCAAGGAGAAGGTGGTCAACATTACTATTGGCAGCTCAGAGACAGGGTCACTCATTCAATCAACCGTTCAATAAATATTTGCTGAGTGTCTACTAGGTGGCAGGACTGTTTATAGAAGTGAGGAGAGCAGACATGGTCTCCACTTGCAATGAGCTTTCAGTCTAGTGAGGAGGCCATATCTTAAATAAGCAATTGCACAATTAATTGTGAGAAGTAGCACTATAGGAAGTGTAGGGTGCTATGAGAATGTATAATGGGGGTGTGTAATCTAGTCTGTGAGGTCAAGGAAAGTGGCTCTGTGGAAATGACACTGAAGGGCTCAGGAAGACAAGTGGTATTTGCCAGGTAAAAAAGTAAAGAGAATGTGTTTCAAGCAGAGAGAATGTGAACATAGATGCAATCAGGCCTGGAAGTCAAAATAGAAAGGGTACACTTGAGGGATGAGAACAATGGGGTGTGGACTTATATATTGGTAGAACACTTCTCTGACTGTGCCCACTAACCAGCCTCCTTATGGTGTGTTCTTAATAGCACCCTGTCTCTGTCCTCCAGAGTTCATAATTTTGTGTGTGTGTGTGTGTGTGTGTTTGTGTGTGTAAAATCAATGAGGGTGAGAATCATTTTATGCTTTATTCACTGTTGTAAGCTTGGTGCCACCACCACAGAACCTAGAACATCGTATGCACTCAATAAGTATTTCTGGAGTGAATGAATGACCAAGTGAATAAATGATTGGAATAGTAGTAAAAACACCTCAGAGTGTTGAGCTCCAATTCTGGTTCCAGCACTAACTCTCTATTGATCTTGGATATTTCATTTAACCTCTTCAGAATCCATTTTTTTTTCCATGAGCAAAATTAAAATGTTGAATGAATCACCTACAAACTCTTTTCCAATTCAAGATTCAAATGTGCCCTGTTCCCACAGGTTTTATTTTTTTGTTCCTTTTCTTGTTTTCATATTTTCCACTAAATAGTGTATGTTTTCCTAAATAAGGAAACACAAGCTTTAAATGATACATTAAACAAGATGGACTTAATTGATATTTATAGGACATTCTATCGAAAAACAACAGAATACACATTTTTCTCAAGTGCTCATGGAACATTCTCCAGGATAGATCATATCTTGGGTCACAAATCAAGCCTTGGTAAATTTAAGAAAATTGAAATCATATCAAGTATCTTTTCTGACCACAACGCTATGAGACTAGATATCAATTACAGGAAAAGACCTGTAAAAAATACAAACACATGGAGGCTAAACAATACACTATTTAATAACGAAGTGATCACTGAAGAAATCAAGGAGGAAATCAAAAAATACCTAGAAACAAATGACAATGCAGACACGACGACCCAAAACCTATGGGATGCAGCAAAAGCAGTTCTAAGAGGGAAGTTTATAGCAATACAATCCTACCTTAAGAAACAGGAAACACCTCGAATAAACAACCTAACCTTGCATCTAAAGCAATTAGAGAAAGAAGAACAAAAACACCCCAAAG
>RJWK010072540.1:0-10440 GCA_004363435.1 Platanista minor
GCGGACTCCTAGTTTCGGCATGCATGTGGGATCTAGTTCCCTGACCAGGGATCGAACCCAGGCCCCCTGCATTGGAAGCACGGAGTCTTAACCACTGGATCACCATGGAAGTCCCCTCACACTGCTATATTTAAAATAGAGGCCCCCCCCCCTTTCTCTTGAGGAGAGCACGAGCCTTACAGCACAGCCCTCTCTGAAGAAATCCTCCTCATAAAATCCTCTCCAAACCTGCCTTCCCCAGACTATTCAGATCCGTCAGGGCGAGAGTCATGAAATATCCACCTCTGGGGGTCACTGATGTTGACCACTAAATATTCCCAGCTCTCCACCTTTGGAGTGCACGATGGGTGACACTTCCTGGTCCTCTGTGATTGGCTGGAGCCATGTGATGAATTCTGGCCAATCAGCTGCAAGCAGAAGTGATGATGTCACTGCCAGGCTGGAGCTTTTAATGGCTGACGCAAGATACTTTGCTCTCTTTCTCTGCAGCAGTGACTAGGAACGTTCCAAATAGTTGCTGCCTCATCAGCCTGGGTCCTGCCATGAGGATGACCCAAACAGAGACCCCAGGTGACCCCAACTTGTTATGTAGAATGTACAAGAAATAAACTTTTAAGTCACTGAGATGTTGGGGTTATTTGTTACAGCAGCATGACCTAGTGTCTCAGTCGGTATATTAATATTCCATGGGGACTGTTAACAAATCACCACAGATTTGATGGCTTAACACAATAAACATTTATTCTCTCACAGTTCTGGATGTCAGAACCCTGAGAATGGTTTCACTGGGCTGAAACTAAGGTGTTAGCAGGACCCTGCTCCTTCCGGAGGCTCTAGGGGAGAATCTGTTTTCTGGCCTTTTCCAGCTTCTAGAGCCATGTCCCTTTCATTCCTTGACTCATGGAGCCTTCCTCTGTCTTCAAAGCCAGCAGCATTGGATCATCAACTCTCTGCTTCATTATCACATCATCTTCTCCTCTTCTGTTTTTGTAGTCTCATTTCCCTCCGCTTCCCTCTTATAAGGATACTTGTGACTGCATTGGGGGCCCACCCAGATAATCCAGGATAATCTCCCCATTCCAAGAGCCTTAACTGAATTCCATCTGCAAAGCCTCTTTTGCCACAGAAGCTCACATTCCCAGGTCCCAGAGATCAGGAACTCATATATCTGGGGGCCACTATTCAGCCTAAAACAGTGGTTCCCCTATAAGCAAGGATTCAAGTGAAAATAGTATATCTGGAAACTGATTCCAGGAGGAAGAGTGAGGAAATGAAGAAGCCAGGAATGAGTATGTTATTGAGATTACTGCTGTGGGAAACTAGGCTCGATTCTACTGGAGAATTCTGGGAGAGAGTGTGGAACTGTGCAATAAAGGATTACCCTCACCCAAAGAGAGGTCTGGTCTTTACCTTTGGCTCCTGGTAGGTGACCTCTAAGCCCTAGGAATGTCTTGCTTGATAAGAGTGTCTTTGTTTGAAAACTAACACAACACTGTAAAGCAATTTACTCCAATAAAGATGTTATTAAAAAAAAAAAAAGAGTATCTTTGTTTGGGACTTCCCTGGTGGTGCAGTGGTTAAGAATCCGCCTTCCAGTGCAGGGGACACGGGTTCAATCCCTAGTCAGGGAACTAGATCCCACATGCATGCCGCAACTAAGAGTTCACATGCCACAACTAAGGAGCTGGCGAGTCACAACTTAGGAGCCCAACTGCCACGACTAAGACCTGGCGCAACCAAAAAAAAAACAAAACAAAAAACTGTATGGGGATAGACAGGCTAATGAACAGAACAGAGAACCCCAAAACAGACCCACAAATATGCCTGACATTTAAAAAAAAAAAGAGAGAGAGAGTATCTTTGCTTATCTGGGGCCTTGGCGATGCCAGATAGCCCATGCTAACACTGTGATTTATGGTTGGAGCCTTGGGCCACACTAGATAGTAACAATGTTATTTATGATGGGGGCCTTGGACCACCCAGTATTAGCTCGACCTCTGGAGGGGCTGGAGACTGAGGTCAACCACATGGGTGGTCAATCATATCTATGTGACCAAGACCCAGCAAAAACTCTGGACATCAATGTTGGAGTGAGCTTCCTAGGTTGGTGGTATACAATGCGTGTTGTCACACATCACTGCTGGGATAAGTTATTACTGTACGCACAACTCCACCAGATGGGAACAAGTCGATGCTTGCTCTTGGTGTCTCCTGGATCCTGCCCCATGCACCTCTTCCCTTGTCTAATTTTATTTTATTTTATTTTATTTTATTTTATTTTATTTTATTTTAGGCTGCACCATGTGGCTTGTGGAATCTTAGTTCCCTGACCAGGGATTGAACCCGCTCAACAATGAAAGCACGGAGTCCTAACCACTGGACTGCTGGTGAATTTCCCCCCTGCTTGGCTGATTTTAATCCGTATTCTTTTCCTGTAATAAACCATTACCATGAGTATGAGAGCTTTTCAGTGAGACTTATTGAAACTGAGAGCAGTCTTGGGAACCACAAACTTGCTGTTGGTGGTAGAAGTGAGGGTGGTTTGGGGGACCCCAATATTTGCAGTTGGTGGTAGAAGTTTTAGAGTTGGGAACTCTTTTTTTTTTTTGATAGGTAAGACGTGGATTTATTTAGAGAGAAACACACTCCACAGACAGAGTGTGGGCCATCCCAGAAGGTGAGAAAGGCCTTGGGAGAAACACACTCCACGGAGTATAGGCTATCCCAGAGGTGAGAAAAGCACCAGGGTATGGGGTTTCAGTTTTCATACTGGTGGGTAATTTCATAGGCTAATGAGTGGGAGGGGTATTCCAGTTATTTCCAGAAGGGGCGGGGATTTCCAGGAATTGGGCCACTGCCCACTTTTTGATCCTCATGGTCACCTTAGAACTGTCATGGCGCCTGTGGGTGTGTTATTTAGCTTGCTGATGTGTTACAATGAGCGTATGCTGAGGCTCAAGGTCTAGTGGAAGTCGACTTGTCCACCATCTTGGACCCATTTGGTTCTAATCCGTTTATGTCACGTCCTCAGGCTATATCATTCTTTCAAAGGTTTTGCCCTGCCCCCTTTCCTCCTGTTTCATTCCCCCCTCAGAGATTTTACCCCCATATTCTTAGGGGAAGCAGAAGGGTGATGGTCTGTCTTCTGTAACTGCTTCAAGGCTGCGTAGGGGCTTCGACCCTGCCTGTCAGGGAGTAAAACTCTAAGAGTTGGGAACTCTTAAACTTTGCAAGAATGCACCTCAGAGTTGTCCCACCTGAGATGTGATGGAGCTGGTGTATTTATCCTCCAAGTCTCATCTTTCATTGGCCAAGACTGCTCCTGAGGGCATTACTTGCATATGCTTTCTCCTGAGAAAAATCCCTCAGGCAGAAGGTTGCAGGTGCTGGCAGTACTGGCACAGCAAATGTCAGGGGGACATGGGCAGGACACCCACAGTGTGGGTAGAACACACAGCCTGTCCTAATACTTGACATCTGTTGAGAGCTTTGTAAATGCTAGACACTGTTCAAGCCCTTTATTTCCTTTTGGATCCTAAAGATACCCTATGGTCTATTAATAAGCCTATCTTTCTGATGAGGAAACTGAGGCAGGAAGAGGTTAGGTCACTCAAACAACGTGCATTAGCCTGCTTGGGCTGCCATAACAAAATACCATAGACTGGATGAGTTAAACAACAGAAATTTCTCATAGTTCTGGAGGCTAGAAGTCCAAGATCAAGTTGTTGGCTGATTTGGGTTCTGGCGAGAGCTCTTTTCCTGGGTTGTAGATGACTACCTTCTTGCTGTATCCTCACATGGTGAGAGAGAGCATTCTTCTGTGTCTTCTTAAAAGGGCACTAATCCTATTGTAACAGGCCTCCACCCTTAATGACCTCATTTCGCCTTAATTATCTCCATAGAGACCTGGACTCCAGATACAGTCACAATGGTGATTGGGACTTTAACATATGCATGGTGGGGGAAGAACATTCCGTCCATAACACAGGATCACAGAGCTATTGAGTGCTGGAACTGATATTCAAACCCTAGCTCCTACCCACTGCTTCTTATAGCCAGTGGAGAAGCAGAAAGCTTGCAGAGGGGAAGGGAGAACAGATGAGGGAGGGCAGGTGGGGATCATGGAAGTGGCTTGATCTATACCCAGGAAGCCTGGGACTGTGGAAACCTGAACTTCAGCCTACTTGGGGCCAAGAGCACCCTAAGGTTTTGCAGCTTTAATAGTTATTTTAAACCCTAAATTGGACCTGGTCACTCCCTTGCTCAAAACCTTCCATTGGCTTCTCATCACTCTTTGAAAAAAATATGGGCTCCTCCCCACGACCTATAAGCCCCTGTCACCTCCCTGCCCTCATCTCTTACCACTGTCCTCCCTGACTTTACTCCAGCCCCCTTGATGTTTCTCAAACACACCAAGTGAGTGCCAGCCTCAGGGCCTTTGCATATGCTTTTGCTGGCATTTGCAGGGCTTGCTCTCTCTCTTCACTCAGGTTTCTGATTGGGGCAAAGACTGTTTCCTAATATTCCTTTTCCTTGTCTTTTTTTCTTATTTTTTTTTGTAAGCAATTATTTTTCATTGTGATAAAATATATGTAACATGAAATTTTAGTAAATGGAGTATTAGTACATTAACAATGTTGTACAACCATCACTACTGTCTAGTTCCAGAACTTTTTCATCACTCTCAATGGAAACTTCACACCCATTATGCAGTCGCTCCCCATACCTCGCCCCCCACTTTCCTTGCCTTTTGTATTAATAGAACGAGTCCTTTTTTTTTTTTTTTTTTTTTGCGGTACGCGGGCCTCTCACTGTTGTGGCCTTTCCCGTTGCGGAGCACAGGCTCCGGACGCTCAGGCTCAGCAGCCATGGCTCACGGGCCCAGCCGCTCTGCGGCAGGTGGGATCTTCCCGGACCGGGGCACGAACCGGTGTCCCCTGCATTGGCAGGCGGATGCTCAACCACTGGGCCACCAGGGAAGCCAGAACGAGTCCATTTTTAAGCTAGGTACACCACCATCCAAGAAAAAGAGTACATTTCCCAGCCTTCCTTGAAGCTATGGCCATGTGACTGCATTCTAACCAATGGCACGTGAGCAACTATGATGTGTGCACCTTCTGGGCAACGCCCTTGAAGGGGAGGAGCAGAGCCTCCACCTGACCTTTCCTGTCCCACTGGCTGGAAGGTGGATGTGATGAGGAATCATCTTGGCCCACCTTACAGATGGTAGAACAAAAGACAAAAAGAGCCTGAGCCTCCACCGCAATGTTGCTAATCATTCCGGCCCTGGACCACTTATACCTAGATTATTAAGTGAATGCTAAATAAAGTTATCTCTTATCTGAGCCAATGTAATGCTGGGTTTCTATTCCAGCAACCAAAATGATATTGTAACTAACACAGAATTTGGTAATAGAATCTAAAATACATGGCATTTCCTTAGCAAGTGGGCAACTGGTGAGGATTCAGATATGATAGGCTGGGAAGCTGATGGCCTTTGTTATGCAGGGACAAAACATTTAGGAGGCCTGCTGCTATAGACTGAATGTGTGTGTCTCCCCAAATTCAGAGGTTGAAATCAAATCCTCAATGTGATGGTATTAGGAGGTGGGGCCTTTGGAAGGTGATTAAGTCCTGAGAGTGGAGCCCTCATGAATGGGATTAGTGCCCTCATGAAAAAGACCCCGGACAGCTCCTGGCCTCTTCTACCAAGTGAGGACACAGGGAGAAAACAGCCATCTATGAAGCCCTCACCAGACACCAGATCTGCCGGCACCTTGGTCTTGGACTTCCAGCCTCCAGAACTGGGATAAATAAATATCTGTTGTTTATAAGCCACCAAGTCCGTGGGATTCTGTTACAGCAGCCCGAACAGACTGAGACACCTGCCATCTGTGCTATCCTTGAAGACAGCCTGTAGCTCTAGGGAGAGTGATTGGCTTTCTGGAATACAAGCCATGCACCAGCTATGGCTACTATGTGAGCCAGAAATAACCTTGTGTGTCCTTTAAGCCATGATAATGTTTCCCTTGCTATCCGCATCTGCTCAGCTCCTGAGTTCAAATGGCAAGAGTATGGATGGCAAGTGCATATAGTGATGAATACTGCATTTTCCAAATAGCAAATGTTTGGACAGTGAAGGGTACCTGCACTGGGGGACCTTGTTGTTACAACAGCCTAACATTTGCCTTAACTGATACTCACCCATAAAATAAACTGCTTCCTTTATTGAGTATTGCGGGGATTCAGTGAGGGAATACACATAAAGCACCTAGCATGTGCCAGGCACATAATAGGTGCTCAGTAAATGTTCATTGTTTCCCCCACCACCACCGTCTCTGGTTTAGGGAAGGGGATGTTCCTTCCCAAACTACCGGGGAAGATGCTTTAGTATCTCTTTTGTTTCCAGACAAGAAGCCTTGTCCCCAGACTGGCTTCCTCTGCAGCTCCCTTCTGGCAGACCCTTTCCCCACATCTCTCTCTTTCTCTCTCTCTCTCTCATTCTGGTAACGCTGTTCCCTCCCTGTGCCCCTTCTTGCCTGGTTATGGCCTTTCAACCTGCCTTTCCTCCTTCCTTGAACTACCCCTCCACTAACACAGTAAGCACACGGGCAGCAGCACAGTCCAGGACCAGTTTCTCGCAAAACTTTTTATGAACCTCCCCTGACTACTAAGTGGTTAAAAATATCCACTCTGCCCAGGCAACTTTGCTAAGCTGGTGTGGGTGGGTGGGTGTGGGCGGCAGGAGGGGGAGACGGGGGAGAGCTCATAAATGAAGCAAATTGCTGAAAATCGGATTTTTACTGTCTTATCTAGGAGCCACATGAGAGGAGAAGAGATTGCAATTTCTGCCAGAACTTTCTCACATCCCCGCATCTGGGGCAAGAAAGTGGCGGAGAGCAGGGAAGGAACGAGTGAGAGAGAAGATGGGGAGCGAGAACAGAAGGAAAGATAGAGGCTCAGAAGGGAGGGATTGGGAAGAGATAGGGGAGGAAAAACTGAAGAGGAGGAAAGGAAAATTAGGGGCAGCACTGAGAAAGGCATGGGCGCCCCCAGGAGGGTTGGATGCCACAACCCCAGCCTGGGTACCTACAGGGGCTGTAACTCTTTCAAAGCTCCTTTGCTCACAGCATTCAGTTTTAATTGCTCATCAAACTGGTGCAATAGGTAGGAACAACTCACCCATTTTACTGATAAGAAAACTCAGGCTTAGAGGAAGGAAGCCTTTGCTCAAGATCATAGAGCTAACTTATTCATCATGGGAATGACCAAACGAGGGTCTAGGACAGGAGGGGGGGAACCTTTTCTGTAAAGGATCAGAGTAAATATTTTCAGCTTTGCAGGCTACACAGTCTCTGTTGCAATGACTCGTCTCTGCCCTTGTATGGTGCCATAGACAACATGTAAAGGAATGGGCATCTCTGTGTGCCAATAAAGTTTTATTTACAAAACCAAGTAGCCCACTGGATTTGGCCCGGGAGCCTTAGTTTGCAAACCTCCAATCTAGAACTGTACTGTCCACTATGGTAGCCACTAGCTACATGTAGCTATTTATACTTAAATTCATTTGAATTAAACAAAATTAAACACCTAATCCCTCAGTCATGCTAACCATGATTCAAGAGCTCAACGTCTGCCTGTGGCCATGTGTGGTGGCTACTCTTGGATAGTCCAGAAAGTGACCGTTTCCATCATCACAGAAAGTTCTATTGCACAGCCAGTGCTGCTCTAGAGCTTCTGTCTCTAGATCATGTTTTCTAGTAGTTAAAAAAATGATATTTGGGTCTGTGGAAAAGCCTTTACACTTTCATTTGTTCAATCAACAAACATTTGTCCACTGCTGTCTGGGTGCCAGACCCTGCTGTGGTGCTGGGGGCACAGAGAAGGCCAAGAAGGGCCATTCCTGATTCACTCATTTCTTTATTGTCTCTCTGAATTTCCCCTCCACCCACATATCTGTGTGGCTCCCTCTGATGCTTCATTCAGGTTTCCGCTCCCTTGTCACATCCTCCAGGAAGCCTTCCCTGACCACACCAGCTAAAGAGAGAGCCTTTTCCTCATGCTCTTTACCCTGCCTGATTTCTCTTCACAACTCTCTCTGACGCTATGTTATATATTCACTTATCTGCTTATTTGTTTTACCTCCTCCACCAGAATTGAAAGTCCATTAGGGCAGGGGTTTTGTTCTGCTTTCTCTTTAACAGGAAAGGTGGTTGTGAGCCCAGGTTTTCGAACTGACTGCCTGAGTTTGCGTACTTCCCTCCCCTCTTGCAGGCTGTGTGATGTTCAGCAAGATGCTTGGGCTCTGTCTGTAAAATGGAGATAATAATAGTATGTTGAATGGTGGCCCCCAAAAGATATGTCCGTGTCCTGATACCTGGACCCTGTGAATGTGACCATATTTCGAAAAAGGATCTTTGCAGGGAATTCCCTGGCGGTCCAGTGGTTAGGACTCTGTGCTTCCAGTGCAGGGGGCATGGGTTCGATCTCTGGCATGCTGCGTGGTGCAGCCAAAAAAAACAAAAAGATCTTTGCAGTTGCAATTAAGTTAAGGATTCGAGATGAGGTCATCATCTTGGATTATCTGGACAGGCTCTAAATACAATGACTTATAAAAGAAGAGAAAGGGAGACAGGTAATGACATGATCCAACCCAGAAACAACACACTAGTTCTGTTCAAAATTCATTGGCCAGAACTCATCATGTGGCCCCACTTAATTACAAGGGGGCCAGGAAATGTGATTCTGCCCGGAATGGGGGTAACAAGAAATATTTGGAAAACAGCAGTCATGACTTAACCACATGGGTATGGAGGGGCGGTCTGGAAAGAGATGGAGAGTCCCAGACCCAACATTTAGCGACTGGTTAGATAAGGACCCTATAAAGGAGGCTATAAAGTTGGGGATGGGGAACTCTAAGACTTTTCTGTGCATTGGTGTGATGACTGCTACAGGCAGAGGACAGGCAACCCCAGACAAGGGCCAGGAACTAAGCGATGAGAGCAGGTGAATGTCCATACGGCCAGGCTGGAGATCTTCCCTTCAGTAGCCTGATATTCCATCCTTCCCATAATCCCATTGCATTGGGTAGGCTCAGGCTAGGAAGACAGAATCCACTCTAGGTATTTCAACAGGAAGGGATTTAATGCTGAGAATCAGCCTGCAAACCTACTGGTAGGGATGGAGAAAGTCCCGCCAGCATCGAAGAGGGCAGAGTGTACAGGAACTATGGAGAATCATTGCTGATAATCTCTACTTCCAGCTCTCAACATCAAAGTAGGCGATTTGCAGGAAGACGCCCAGAAGGTGCCAGCAAGATCCTCACAACTGTCATTTGCCAAAGTCTGAGTGGCTGCTCACCATGGACAGGAACAACGATGTCTCCTGTTTCTCTTCTGCCTGACAAATCTCGCATGAATACCTCTTAATTGTAGGCTCCTCCCTAAAGCCCTGCTGACAACAGAGTTTCAGACATGTAGCTCCCAGAAATGCAGAGTTGCTAGCAGACACTCCAGCACACCTAAAAAGGTGAAACGTGGAGATGGTGGCCAGAAGGATTCAGGGCAAGAAGTTGGAAGTGATCCTGAGCCATGGTGGGGACTGGACCCCACTCCAGACTTCCAAGACAGCCCTCTTATTTCATGAGGTTATTCCTTCCCAGGTGTTTCTTGGATTGAAGTCCTCCCTACAAAGCAATAAACATTAGGTGACACTATAGAGCCCTGGCGATAAAAATGGATGTTTAAAAGTAAAGAATGGGGACTTCCCTGGTGATGCAGTGGTTAAGAACCTGCCTGCCAATGTAGGGGACAACGGGTTCAAGCCCCGGTCCGGGAAGATCCCACCTGCCGTGGAGCAACTAAGCCCATGTGCCACAACTACTGAGCCTGCACTCTGGAACCCGTGAGCCACAACTACTGAGCCCATGTGCCTAGAGCCCGTGCTCTGCAACAAAGAGAAGCCACCACAGTGAGAAGCCCGTGCACCACAACGAAGAGTAGCCCTCACTCGCCGCAACTAGAGAAAGCCTGCACACAGCAACGAAGACCCAACGCAGCCAATAAATAAATAAACAGATAAGTAAAGAATGGAATAGTATTCAATGGTCAAAAGAAATGAGCTACAAGAGGGCATGGAGGAAACTTAAATGCATGTTGCTAAGTGAAAGAAGCCAGTCCAAAAAGGCTACAGACTATGATTCCAACTATATGACATTCTGGAAGAGGCAAAGAAATAGAGGCAGTCAAAAGAACTACTGTTGGGCTTCCCTGGTGGCACAGTGGTTGAGAGTCCGCCTGCTGATGCAGGGGACACGGGTTCGTGTCCCGGTCCGGGAAGATCCAACATGCTGTGGAGCGGCTGGGCCCGTGAGCCATGGCCACTGAGCCTGAGTGTCCGGAGCCTGTGCTCCGCAACGGGAGAGGCCACAACAGTGAGAGG
>RJWK010072541.1:0-10440 GCA_004363435.1 Platanista minor
GGCCTCTCCCGTTGCGGAGCACAGGCTCTGGACGCGCAGGCTCAGCGGCCATGGCTCACGGGCCTAGCCACTCTGCGGCATGTGGGATCTTCCCGGACCAGGGCACGAACCCGTGTCCCCTGCATCGGCAGGTGGACTCTCAACCACTGCGCCACCAGGGAAGCCCTCTTGCACCTTATTGATCTTTGCCTCCATTCTTTTTCCGAAGTCCTGGATCATCTTCACTATCATTATTCTGAATTCTTTTTCTGGAAGGTTGCCTGTCTCCACTTCACTTATTTGTTTTTCTGGGGTTTTATCTTGTTCCTTCATCTGGTACAAAGTCCTCTGCCTTTTCATTTTGTCTATCTTTCTGTGAATATGGTTTTCCTTCCACATGTTCCAGAGTTGTAGTCTTCTTACTTCTGCTGTCTGCCCTCTTGTGGATAAGGCTGTCTAAGAGGCATGTGCACGCTTTCTGATGAGAGTGACTGGAGGTGGGTAGAGCTGGGTGTTGCTCTGGTGGGCAGAGCTCAGTAAAACTTTAATCTACTTGTCTGCTGATGGGTGGGGTTGTGTTCCCTCCCTGGTGGTTGTGTTCCCTCCCTGGTGGTTGGTTGGCTTGAGGCGTCCCAGCACTGGAGCCTACCTGGCTCTTTGGTGGGACTAATGGCAGACTCTGGGAGGGCTCACGCCAAGGAGCACTTCCCAGAACATCTGCTGCCAGTGTCCTTGTCCCCATGGTGAGCCACAGCCACCCCCCGCCTCTGCAGGAGAACCTCCAACACTAGCAGTTAGGTGTGGTTCAGTCTCCTGTGGGGTCACTGCTCCTTCCCCTGGGTCCCGATGCACACACTACTTTGTGTGTGCCCTCCAAGAGTGGAGTCTCTGTTTCCCCTAGTCCTGTCAAAGTCCTACAATCAAATCCCACTAGCCTTCAAAGTCTGATTCTCTGGGAATTCCTCCTCCCATTGCTGGACCCCCAGGTTGGGAAGCCTGACGTGGGGCTCAGAACCTTTAATTCAGTAGATGGACTTCTGTGGTATATGTGTTCTCCAATTTGTGAGTCACCCACCCTGCAGTCATGGGATTTGATTTTATTGTGATTGCACCCCTCCTACCATCCCATTGTGGCTTCTCCTTTTTCTTTGGATGTGGGGTATCTTTTCTGGTGAGTTCCAGTGTCTTCCTGTTGATGATTGTTCAGCAGTTAATTGTGATTCTGGTGCTCTTGCCAGAGGGAGTGAGTGCATGTCCTTATACTCCGCCATCTTCAAGAGCCAACCTTTTGATTTTTTTAATGGAGGTTTCATTACACTGGCATGATTAATTAAATCTTTGGCCATTGGCAGTCAATTCAACCTCCAGTCCCTTTCCCCTCCCCAGAGATCAGGGAGGTGGGATTCAAAGTTCCAACCCTCCAATCACATGGTTGGTTCTTCTGGCAACCACCTTTAGGTGTGTGTGGAAAGTCACCTCATTAACATAACACAAGACACCTTTATTGCCCTCATCACTTAGGAAATTCCAAAGGTTTTAGGAGTTCTGTGCCAGAAATGGGACAAAGACCAAATATGTCTTATTATGAATCACAACATCACAGAGACATAGAAAATAATTATATAAATAAAATAATTCATTTTAGATGGGGGTAAGTCCTAAGAGGTAAATGAAACCAGATGGGGTGATAGAGAATGACCAGGATTTCATGTGGTGGTTAGTGAAAATAGCTGCCACATTACTTATTTCCAGTGGGGCACCTCTCACATGATGGTCCATATGGACAGCGCCCCCTGGAGTTATGCAGTGCAGCAGCCTTGAGGAAAAGCTTCTACAAACTTGATGCTTTGAGTTAATGCCTAAAGGATGGGATTGAACCAGCCTTAAAGAAGGACTGCAGGTAAAGGAAGCAAGTCTAAAGGTACTGAAGCTGGAAAGGTTGTGAGGGTTAAGAGCATGGGCTCTGGATACATACAGGCCTGCATTCAGATTTCAGCTGTAGCACTTAGGAGCACATCCAGTTACTCACCTGGGAGGCATCAATTTCCTTGTCTGTAAAATGAGGATACCAGTACCCACCCCATTTGACTATGAAAATTAAATGAGATAGTGCGTGTAAAATGCTCACTCTTGTGCCTGATCCATACTAAATAATCAATAATTGGATGTTTCTCTTGTTTTGTTTGTGTACTAAATGGAAAAGAAAATGCTCTCTGGAGAAGCTAGACTTTTCCCTAAACTCATGCCAACTTACCTGTACCTGGGACTGGACTTCAGGCCCCCAAAATGCTTGGTCAGTGCTCTTTTCAGTACATCTCTCTGTGCCTTGGGTTTCTCATTTTTGGGAAATAACAATCTCATAAGGCTGTTATGAAGATTAATGAGTTAACACATTTAAAGGTCTTGGTATATAGTGCCTGGCAAGTAGTTAAGTACTACAAAAACAACTAATGATAGCTATTGTTATCATTTTTAGTACTATACCATGCTGATTATCTGATACCTTGAAAGACCCACACGAATCCATAAGATCGCCTTTATATATTGTCTGTACATATATGTTTTCGTCACCAACAATATGTTACTGGACCAAACGCAGGTTTGCTTTCCTGTGCACAGTAAAGCCAATCTACTGACACCAGGTTATTGTGAATGAAAGGGCAGCATTTATTTTAACAGTGCCAATACAAGGAGGACGGGTGGCTCCTGCTCTAAAACCCTGAACTCCCCAATGGTTTTCAGCTAAAGGTTTTTATAGGCATAATTTTGGTGAGGGCTGCCGGGTGTGTGGCTTTCATCTGATTGGTTGGTGGTGAGATAACTGGGTGGTACTCCAGGAATCTTGGGCTCAGCCTGAAGTTACCAGCTGGGTGGGGGCCTTAGTTCCTGCAGAAGAACTCAATGATATTGTGATGTATATTCCTTGAGGAAGAACCAGGACCCTGCCCCAAGGTTACACAGTTGTTGCTTGACTGCTCCTCCTTTGTTTCTGCATTTGCTCCCTTCCTGGTTTTGGTTTTTTTGTTTGTTTGTTTGTATATTGGTGGCTTGCAGGGATCTTAGTTCCCTGACTAGGGATTAAGCCTGGGCCTGGCAGTGAAAGCACTGGAGTCCTAACCACTGGACTGCCAGAGAATTCCCTTCTGGCACTTTAAGATCCTATTAAGAAAGCAATAAAAGTCATCAATTGTTGTGCCCCACATTCCTTGGCAAACACTGTCTCTCAGGGTATGTTGGAAACTTAGTTTTGATTATAAAGGAAGTTCTTTTCCTGAGCACACCTTAATTGAGACATCATTCCATTTGTCCATCTGTCTTCAGTGGGCAGCTTCCCAAGTCTAGAGGTTTAGGATTCATGCCGGAATTATGTAAGCAAAAATCACCGCCTTGTGCTTCTGTTGGCACCAGCTTTCTGCAGGCAGGGGGTGGAGACACAGGTTGCTGCTTGCCTTGTACATCTGATGAAGGTACTGAGCAAAATAATGGAGTGTTCTGTGAGGAACTTGGACAAGTGTCTCCTGTCCTTACATCTGGGATTTGACAACGCTTTTCCTTTGCCTGTCATTCTTTCTTTCTTTGCCTCCTGGGACCCCGTAGCATCTTCTAAATTCCCTTTGTCCCCTTGGGGTTAACCATTAAACTCATTTCTTCCTGAAGTCTGAAATGTCTGGGTCCACAAAGGCCAATTCATAATATAAACTTTATGAAGGTGGCTAGAGACACGTCTTGAGATCCAACCAGAGTGGATGGGCCCTGGGTGGATGGGCCAGTGAGGAGGAGAAAGGAAGAGAGAAGAAGGGTATTTGTTCTGTTACCCTGACTTTGAAAATGTGTGTGCGAATGTAGCCAGAGCTCTGAGGGGAGCCCAGATTTTAAAAGTTCTGGATGTTTCTGCCACCGTGAAATGTGAAGAAGTAGAATGCTTGCCCTTATTCTAGAGCCTGGGAAACGCATGGACCATGTGACTCGGGAACATGAAGGTTCATTCATGATTAAGCAGAGAGACTCCCAGGTCTGGCGTTTCATAGCAGGAAAGGGAAGGAAACAAATGCTCTGAGCTCTAAGGAAGACGAGTCTGCGCATGTCAGACCAGCCAGTCTGTGTGAGACCAAGAACCCCTGTTTTTTTTCAGATTTTCTTTCAGCCAGTCTGAGCTACATTGGATGTGAAAAACTGTTTCTAGTGCTTTCCTTGCTTGAAACAGAATGAGGGGAATTCCCTGGCGGTCCAGGGGTTAGGACTCCGCATTTCCAGGGACACGGGTTCGATCCCTGGTCGACCCCACAAGCCATGTGGCGCAGCTAAAGAAAGGAAAAACAAAAGAAGGGGAATGAGGAGGAGGTACTATACCATCGTTTTGTTTGTTATCACCAGCTGGTAATCCACTCACTCACTTCTCTCCTTACCAGTCCATGGTCTTTGCTTTCCTTCTTGCTGAAGAGAATTAGCTTGTCCCGTACTCCACACTTCCACATTACTGTATAAATGGAAACAAAAGTATGAAATCAGAATCATCTCTTTTTACATTGGTAAGAGACTTTGTAAATTTGCTGGTTTATTCTGTCATTCTATGAGTGGAGAAACGGTCCTAGAAAAATTAATAAGAATCACAATGAACAATAATAGCTAATGTTTATTGCACTCTCAATATATACCAGCTAGTCTGTTGTTTTCTAGGGATGATCTAATTTAATCCTCACGTGACTCCATAAGGTAGGTTCTAGTAAAAATCCTCATTTTATAGGCAAGGAGCTCTCTAGGGAGGTGAAGTTGGTGGCACAAGGCCACACACCAGTCAAGTGGTGGGTCAGAATTGGAACCAGTCACTGACTACTGATGGTATCTGGCTCCTGTGGCTGCCCGGGTGGCCCAAAGATCCAAGATCACACATGCTCATAGTAGCAGAGAACCATTGAGAGCCAGAACTCGCTCCTTGTGAGGACTCCACTTCCTTGATGTTGCTGTGGGGTCCACCCGCATCATTGCACTCCTGAGCAGTGATGATCCAGGGCTCATTCCTCTTCCCTGGTGGCTGCTGTTTCATGCTGACTTTCCTCCTGCAGACATCAGGGATCACCCCTGTTTTCCTCTTTCTTCTCAACATCACTACGTATCATTTGGTTCATCCTTAGGGTTTCCTTTGTTACAAAATTGGGCAGGTGTGTGTGGGTGTCTGTGTGGCTATTTTTCCAAGATGCTCTTCTGCAAGCAAACACTCAGACACTTTTGTTCTCATGCATGAATTTCATTTCATTCATTCAACACATAATAATAGATGGCCTCCTATCGCCATGGTAAGTGCTAATCACTACAGATGGGCAATTAAAAAGTAACTTGGGAGCCCTAGAGGATAGGAACTACATCAACAAATCCTGTATCTCCAGGACCTAAGAAGGTCCCCAGCACACAGTAACCTCTCAATTAATGTTTGTTAAATAAAAGTTTGTGTTTGTAAAAATCTCAAATTTACAGTATACTTTCCTGAGATGGAAGTGGGCTTCGAAGACTTGCTGCTGCCTCCTCTTTCCTGCCTTATCTCTTAGATGGCCTGTGAAAGGCACTCCACCTCCCTTTTCATTCATTCCTGGAAGCAGCCTTGTGTGTATCTTAGTTTTCCCTAGGTCCTCCCATAAAGCCAGACTGACATCTACTGGAGCACAGGAGACCTTCAGTCTGGCATCTTTCTTGAAGCTTAGAGAACAGAAAGTGAATTTACAGCAAGCACAGAGGACAGACAAAGGGAACTTCTTTTTTTTGTAATCCCCTACCCCTATCTTGTCCCTCCCTGCTTCCCTCTCCCCACTCATAACCACTAATTTGTTCTCTACATCTGTGAGTCTGCTTCTGTTTTGTTATATTTACTGGTTTGCTGTATTTTTTAGATTCCAAATGTAAGTGATATTATATAGTATTTGTCTTTTTCTGACTTATTTCACTTAGCATAATGCCCTCTGAGTCCATCCATGTTGTTGCAAATGGCAAAATTTTATTCTTTTTGTTTGTTTGTTTGTTTTTTGTTTTTGCGGTACGCGGGCCTCTCACTGCTGTGGCCTCTCCCGTTGCGGAGCACAGGCTCCAGACGCGCAGGCTCAGCGGCCATGGCTCATGGGCCCAGCCGCTCCGTGGCATGTGGGATCTTCCCAGATCGGGGCACGAACCCGCGTCCCCTGCATCGGCAGGCAGACTCTCAACCACTGCACCACCAGGGAAGCCCCAAATTTTATTCTTTTTATGGCTGAGTAGGATTCCAATGTGTGTGTGTGTGTGTCTGTGTCTGCGTATCTCCAGAATTCCTTCTTTACAAGGACAGACGATTAGGTCACAGACCCACCATAAAAGTAGTGAAGGCAAATCCCCAGGACTCCAGGCTTCTAGAAAGAGTTTCTCAATGATAATAGTGATACAACTACTGAGCCTGCGTGCCACAACTGCTGAAGCCCGTGCACCTAGAGCCCGTGCTCTGGAACAAGAGAAGCCACTGCAGTGAGAAGCCCGCGCACTGCGACGAAGACCCAATGCAGCCAAAAATAATTAATTAATTAATTAATTAATTAATTAAAAAATGATAATAGTGATAGTTACTGAATGTCCATTCTGTGCCATGCCCATGTTAAGTATTTTATGCACATTACTAAGTGTTTTATTTACTTTCTGCACATTGTCCCGAGTAACCATTTTCTAATGCATGTCACAATGTTTTATCAACTCCACCTTTACTTTTGATCTTCTCCCTCCCCTACAACCTCCATCATGAGAACAACTAGGTTATAAGGCCAGGGCTTTGTGATATAGCTAGACTTATCACTCACGCACGAATGTGTGTACACACACACACACACACACACACACACGTGAAGGAAATGAAACTTTCATCTTAAGGCAGGTTGTGAGAGTTGTGCTATCTTTTCATTTCTGACAAATTCTTCATTCTTGGATCAGTTGTGCTTTTCTTACATGAATTAGAAGTCAAGAAGAGTGTGTTGAAGTTTTCACTTAGAAATAGGAACATGTCGGGCTTCCCTGGTGGCTCAGTGGTTGAGAGTCCGCCTGCCGATGCAGGGGACACGGGTTCGTGCCCCGGTCCGGGAAGATCCCACGTGCCGCGGAGCGGCTGGGCCCGTGAGCCGTCGCCGCTGAGCCAGCGTGTCCGGGGCCTGTGCTCCGCAACGGGAGAGGCCACAACAGTGAGAGGCCCGTGTACCGCAAAAAAAAAAAAAAGAAATAAGAACATGTCATCTGATTCTGGAAGACTACCTCAACATCCTAGCTAAGTTACTGACTATGACAGATTTTCTCAGGAGAGAAAGGGACTGTTAATAATCCAAGATCATTAGTGCCTAGAATGAGAAAAACTCAATGGTGATGTGTATTTATGGTTTTTTAACACAATGCATGTAATTGTTAGGGGGCTTCCTGAATTCAGCTCCCAGCCCTGTGAAGCAAGAGCGGAATGCACACACACCCACCCAGCCAAGGGCTGAAGTACCCTCCTCTTACTCCTCGGAAATGGCTTCTGTTTGCATCAACTATATGGCAGATGCCTTTGGATGATGTCAACCTCTTCATATGAAAAAGAGAAAGTCCAGAAACAAAGCATGCATTGCTGTGTCAGGCGAGTCTGGCGGGGCCAGACAATCGTAGAGTTCTGTAAGGGTTGAGACCTCCCCTTGTAGGAACAGAGACTGCCTCTCATTTGCATGCTGGAGTCTAACCCCTGCCACCCCAAAGGGAATCCTACTGCAAAAATTAAAAATAGTGCGTGCACATCTTCTCATTCAGTACTCTTCTTTCTTGGTGAAAAGTTTCTTTACGGTTAGTGTCCAGACTCTAGACTAATTTCAAGGAAAGCTTCCTTTTTAAAAAATTTATGCTGACTGTGAGTTGGAGTGCAAGGCTATTTCCTTTTGATCCTCCTTTTGCCTTTTGCTTCCTTGACCACCAACTGACTTTCTCTCTCTCTTACTCTTTCCTTCCCCATTTTGACATAAAATCTGTTATTTCTCCTTATCAGCCTCTAGCAGGCTCTTCCAGCAGTTGCTGAATGCTGAAGTCTATCTTTGGGATGGTGGCTGGGAGGGGGCAAGCATAAACATGAGTCTGGGTGCAACACTACATAATAGTAGAAGCCCTGGAGAATCTATGTGGAGAAGCTATATCTATTGGTGGGTCCATGCTGGATGACCAACAAGAAATAGAACCAAGGTCATGTCTTTGCAAATCAACCCCAGTTAAATTAAATCACAGAATTCAAGCAGACTCATCGTTATGCCCTGTAACTGTCTGCTTCATATTAACTCTCTTTATATGGTTGTTATGTCTTATCACTAAAGACCTGAGCAGACTCCTTCTGGTATACCTCACATCCCTATCATGTAACTCCATAACAAAATGATTCATTTCCAAACATAGACATTAAAGACAGTACTAGGGTCTATTTTAATATCCTAACTTGGGCAGTTGCCCTGTGGAATGTGAAATACACCAACAAAATGAGGTGAATAATTAGTGGCACCAGACATTTCCACAACATTTATCTTGTTTAATCCTTGTAACACTCATGGGGTTGTTGTGAGAATTAAATAATTCATGTAGGGACTTCCCTGGTGGCGCAGTGGTTAAGAATCCGCCTGCCCATGCAGGGGACACGGGTTCCAGCCCTGGTCCGGGAAGATCCCACATGCCGCGGAGCAACTAAGCCCGTGCACCACAACTACTGAGCCTGCACTCTAGAGCCTGTGAGCCACAACTACTGAAGCCCATGCAGCTAGAGCCCGTGCTCTGCAACAAGAGAAGCCACCGCAATGAGAAGCCCGTGCACTGCAACAAAGAGTAGCCCCTGCTCGCCACAAGAAAAAGCCCGCACACAGCAATGAAGACCCAATGCAGCCAAAAATAAAAAATATATATATTAATTAATTTTAAAAATTCATGTAAAGAGCTTATTATATGCTTGGCATATGTTATATGCTTGGCTTAATATCATTATACTTACTATAATAATTATATGATAACATCATGTGGTTTTATTTTCAACACATACCAGCTGGGAAATGTGATTGTGGTAGACTAACTAGATGCTTGACACCAACCCTGCTTCCTCATCCTGGGCACATAGAAAGTCTATATTACAGCCTGCCTTGCACCTGGGAAGGACAGTGTAACTCAGTTCTGGCCTATGGTATGTGGGTAGAAGTTATGGATGCCACTTCCAAGGCTGGCTATAGAATATCCTGTGAAATCTTATGTGTCTTCTCTGCCCCTTATATGGAGTTAGAAGGGAAGGATTCTGCAATACAGGAGCCACATGATGGAAAGAGCCTGGATCCCTGAGTCATCTACGGAGAACAGCATCCTGATTCACATCAGGCTATGATGTGAGAGAAAACAAACTTTGTTTAAGCCACTGAGATTCGAGGGCTTATTCATTATTGTAGCATAGATCATCTTACTCTGACTAATACAATGATGTTGAAGAGAAGGGAAACAAATTTTCTCTAAATTAGTTATTTGAAAACAGTTCATTACCAAGTAAGGCAGAAGTAAATATTCACACGTGAAACAAATCTGCAAAATTGTATGTGGAGTTTTAGGAAAGCTATAGAGCATCATTCTGCTGGGAGGTTAGATTCCAGGCTTGCATAATGACAATAGTGGCAGAACTGAGACTTGAATCAGGTGTGTCTGACTCCAGGACCAGTATTTTTCCTTACTCCATCCTACATCAGTTTGGGATGAACCAGTCAAGGTGCCTCCTGCAAGAGTCAGTGATAAAGTACAAAGTCTCAGAGGCCAAACTAGATCAAATGATGTGTTAGCCCAGGGCTTTAATAGGTCAAGAACAGTGGGGAAAGAGAGAACCAAAATGCAAAGCAAAAAGAGGCAGTGCTGAAAGTTCAGAATGGTGAGATGTGCCATAAGAAGGGAAATGTACTACAAGGCCAGAAGACAAAAGAGGGTAACAGGACTGAGTGTAGAGGGACAGAATCAGGAAGAGGGGCTCAACCTGGAGACTGAATTTCATGTAATGCTGGCCAAGGGGACAGCCCTGATGGACAGGATTTGAGGCAAGAGAATGAGAGCAGCAGGAACCCTCCAAAAATCCCTACAGCCAGCTAGCATTTCTGTGTCATGATCATGGATTACAGAAATGCACAGTATATGAAGACTAGCTCCTCACTTAGGGTAGTCAGATTTGGGGTTCATGGTTTTTCCAGAAAGATTAACCACCTCATCTCCAATTTTTCTGAGCACCAGGCACCTGTATTTTAAGACCTCACTTAGCTCTCATTGGTATAGACATACTAATAGCTGGCAACATTACCCAATAGCATTATTAAATACACATTGTTGAATATGCTTTTGGTCTCCTGGCACTCATTCCCTTTTTTTTTTTTTTTTTTTTTTTTTTTTTTTTTTTTTTTTTTTTTTTTTTTTTTTTTTTTTTTTTTTTTTTTTTTTTTT
>RJWK010072542.1:0-10439 GCA_004363435.1 Platanista minor
TGCATCGGCAGGCGGACTCTCAACCACTGCGCCACCAGGGAAGCCCCAAATTTAGCATTTTTAAGTCTCTCAGTGTTGGGGGAAGCAGCCCATGGCCCACTCTCTCTGCTCTATCCATCTGGCTCCACCTGGAACAATGAGGCACCTCTATGCACGTGTGGGGATGTGCCACGCCACACGCCCAAGTTCTGACCCCAAACCTTCTATCCTTACCCACCAAGCAGCAGCCCCTCAGGCCCAGGGATGTGCGCACTGGTGACATTTCTGACCCCTAGAGGCCAGATGGGGGAAGGGGACTGCATGGGCCCAGTGGGCGGGCTGGGCCATTTGGGTAGGCAATTCCAAGACCCATTTCCCAGGTCATGGTGTAAAAGGAGCATGCGGCCTCTGTGTGGGCTTTTTCCCAGGTCCCACCAATGCCCCCCAGGAGGCAGGGTTGGAGAAGGGGCAGTGCAGGCCCTCCCACACCCCCCAGGGCAGGGCTGCCCTTTTCCTGACCTAAGCAGGGCATTGAACCCAGGTGACAGATGCTTGAACCCTGGTCTTAGATGCAGTGATCTTAGGAGCACTGATCTTACAGAACCGGCAGCAAATGGTCTTGTTGGCTGCCATTAGGTCATTATCACTCCAGAGTCACTTGAGACAGTCAAGGCACCTGAGCTGGAAAGTCCCTCCCTTTACTATTTCCCCTCCCATCTCCATAACTACTCCCACCAAAGAAAGGCAAGGACAGATCCTTTCCACCCCTACTCCAAATGGTATTTAAAACAGAAAGTAGCCATTTTAATAGATGTCTTTCTCACACTTAAGATACTTGAGTTTTCAGAAAACAGAAATAATAAATGAATCAAAGAGAGGATATAATTTCACACTAATGCAATCTATCTGTTAAACTTTACACCTTATTGACTATCAGCTGAGAACTTTACACTTCATTAAAAATCCATTAGGGGGTTTCCCTGGTGGCACAGTGGTTAAGAATCTGCCTGCCGATGCAGGGGACACGGGTTTGAGCCCTGGTCCGGGAAGATCCCACATGCTGGGGGGCAGCTGAGCCTGTGTGCCACGACTGCTGAGCCTGCACTCTGGGGCCTGCTAGCCACAACTACTGAAGCCTGTGCACCTAGAGCCCGTGCTCCGCAACAAGAGAAACTACCACAATGAGAAACCCGTGCACGGCAACGAAGAAGTAGCCCCTGCTTGCCGCAACTAGAGAAAGCCCGCACAGCAACAAAGACCCAAAACAGCCGAAAATAAATAAATAAATAAAAATGTTTAAAAGAAAAAAAAATCCATTAGGACAATGACCACACCATCAGCTCTTCAGTAGATGCCTTCAAACCTTATTTGTTTCAAAGAAACAAGGCTTTCAGCAGGCACTCCTGAGTGTAAGTGGCAGTGTTGCTCCAGTGTTGAGTCCCCAAAAGAAGGCCCAGCTGTGTCCAGGGAAGCCTGTGACCACAGCCAGGTCGAGTCGGTCAGCACTGCAGCTTTGGGGCAGCCCAGGGAACCAGAGCTCCATGGGGCCAGAAGACAAGAAGCTGAGTTCGTCACTCCTTTCATCAAGTAAGTCCCTCAGGCTGCAGTAAGATCCGGATATGGCTTTAGGGAGAAAAGCTACATAAATGATTTCTGTCAACTTTGTAATTCATTAAAGCACCCATGGGGGTTGGGCATCTCCCGAGATTCCTGTGTGATTGTTCTGTAATGAGCCCAGATATCAGTGTTCTTATAAAACTTCCAAGGGATACTAGTATGTGTGCAACCAGCGTTGGGGACCACTGGTTTAATGAACTGGCTAACATCAAAGATTCTGAGATAATGAGATGGAGAACAGGTAGGTCTTGATGACAAGGGAGGAGGGAAGAAGGAAGAAAAGGGGCGTGGGCAGCAGTGGGGGGAGGGCACCAAGGAAGCCTTAAATCAAGACTGAGGGCGGGACTCGAGATGGTGGCAGTGACTTCATACAAGTGTGACCCTCACAGGCTGGGGGACAAATGTGCAGGCACAGACCACCAGGTGGTTATTTAGGGCACCGTCCATGACCTTATCTACTTCCCAGGATGCCTTGTCCTAACTTAGTCCACACTGAGGCCAGAATGAATTGCCCAGCACAACTGGAAACTGACCATTCCCATGGTCCTCTTTCAGATGTTTATAGAGTCCAAGGACCACGTAGTACTCTCCACTGGGCTTCGTCCACTGCAGTGGATGACGTGCCCCAACTTTTCCGAACACTTACTGAGATCAGCACCCCAACATCCAACGTCTTTAAATGCCAAAGGGAAGGAAGACATCCTGACTTAAAATTCAAATGCAGCATGAATCCTATTCTTACATTTTTGTAAGCTTTGTACGGAAGAACACATGAATGCAAATGCATCAAATACAAGTGTAAAGGTCAGTAAATGCTCACAAAGTGAACACACTGGCGTCACAAGCACCCAGGCCGAGAAACAGCCTCCCTGGAGCCTCCCTCCACTTACTAACCCACCAGATACTAAAATTGGACTCACACTAAAAATTTTTTATTCGTTTCCTGTTCCGAAGCTTTATGTAGATGAAGTCAGAATCTATATACTCTTGTGTCTGGCCATTACGTTTGTGAAATCTTTCCGTGTTGTTGCATGAAATCATAGTTTGTTCACTCTTGCAGTTGTATAATATTTCCATTTTTTAATAAGGTGGAATATAGAGTTAGGGATTAAAGAGAAAGGGCGATATGTTCATGTCAGATGTCTAAAATATTATGTCTCATACAATATATAAGTTTGTAAATGTTTCTTAGTACCTGGAGTCAGCAAATTTGCATTGACGTCACTGTTTACTTAGTCCTGATATTCTTTCAATAGCTAGTTTTCTCTTTTAAGACCTTAACTAAGACTGCTGTCCTCTTGAGTGGTTCTCAGCAAAAATGATCTTGTCAGTGTTGAAGCATCAATGAATATGTGACCCTGTACAGGTATAATGTCTCTACTTCAGCAAACGTGATTGATAGATATAATGATCAATTTCATATACTATCATTCCAAGGACACCCTAGCCTGTAGAGAGAATTTTATTCTCAAGAAAAACCTTAAAGCAGTGGTTCTCAAACTTCAGCATGCACCAGAATCCCCTGGAGGCCCCGAATCACCTGGAGTGCAGGTAGAAACTCATTGCTGAGCCCCATCCCCAGGCTTCTGTTTTGCTGGTCTGTGGTGAAGCCCAATGATGTACCTTCCTAACAGGCTTCCAGGTGATGCTGACACTGCAGGGCTAAGGACCACATTCTGAGAACTACTGCCTTAGAGCCTGCAAATAAAGTTATGTTTACATTCCTTTCCCATATCCCATATGTTCCCTCCTGCCATGCATTTGTGTTTTTCAAAAATCCTTGGAATCAACCAGGTGGCGGTATTAATGTTGTCATCATATTAACCCCCCTACATCATTAACATCCATTATTGCTCTGCCCTGCAATACAACTCTGCTTATAACTCATTTGGAGCCCGTATTTCACTTGGAGCTTGTACTTCATTTTTTCTTCATTTGCTTGCATATCGGTGACCCTGTTTGTCAGTTCCTTAAAGGCACCTGGCCATGTACTTGTCTGTATCCTGGCAGTCCCTAGCAGGGAATCCTGCGGGCACTACTGAACCCATTTTCTGTATTCTCTGCTGGCCCATTGATTTAATCCATATCGCCCCTGCTTCTCACCTGCATGTGCTTTGTTCTTCTGCATACGTACCTATAAAATGAAGCTTTGCTACTTGCTGTTATAAGAATAGGGAGGTTATAACAATAGTCTGTGGTCATATCATGACTGGTCCCAGAAAAAGGCATTACTTTCATGCTTTAAGATACGTATTTCTCAACTAAAGTGTTTCTCAAACCTGGTGCATATTGGCACCACCTAGATAACTTTAAAAAAATGCAGATGTCTGGATCCCATCCCAGTGGTTCTCTTTTTTCTTTTCTTTTTTTTTTTTTTTTGCGGTACGCGGGCCTCTCACTGCTGTGGCCTCTTCCGTTGCAGAGCACAGGCAGGCTCAGTGGCCATGGCTCTCGGGCCCAGCTGCTCCGCGGCATATGGGATCTTCCCGGACCTGGGTACGAACCCGCGTCCCCTGCATCGGCAGGCGGACTCTCAACCACTGCGCCACCAGGGAAGCCCCCAGTGATTCTCTTTTAATTGATGTGGACTGCAGTCTGGTCATAGAGATTGTGCAAAACTCCCAGGTGATTCTAATACATAGAAAAGTTGTAGAATTTCTCAAGTTCCTTTTTTTTCTGATGAGTTTCAAGAGAGCCACATTTTTTTCCAGAGGGTTATTTTCAGAAACACCTATCCTTACTTTATTTCTGTGCCTCCTATGGATGTTTTCCTTTTGGATCTTGCTTCCTTAAACAAGAAAATGTAATAAACTGCTATCTACATATTGCACAAAGCATTAAATTCATTCCGAGTCTTGGATAAACTTGCTCTAAGCTAGAAATAAAAAATAACAAACTCTGTTGAGTTCTGTATTTCCTGTCGCAATTTAGCTAGCCCATAAGGCCTTGGCAGGAAAGATTTGTTGTTCCTGTAATTAATGACTAGAACAGGATTGTTTGGAGTAAATGATTCGTTTTGAAACAGTCCTCTAATTTCCAGGGACATTTTCTCATTGTAAAACAATTACACGTAAAAACAAAAGTACCACTTAAATACCAAGATTTATAACATTGCCATGTTATTCCAAATGTCATGACCTTGTGTCTACTACCCCACTGGTTTGGAAAAATAAAGCAGATGGATTGCAGCCTAATGAAGCTCCTTGAAAACAGCTTAAATTTGATCAATCAGAAACTAGTTGTTTCCAGCCTAACTGATGTTGTAAAAAGAGTCAGCTGATTTCCACCCCATTCCCAAAGTTGATAGACAGCGCTCACCAGATAGAAGACAGTCAGTTCCTAGAATAAACCTAGGAAATAGATCTTTCTCAAATAATGATGGTGTCAGTAGGTCTAATCTATTAAAACCCCTTCTATTTGGTCCTTTTTAAAAGCTGGGCTCTTGTATCTCAGAATAATTAAACATGGGGTAAAATTTAATTATGGTTTATTTATAGCTATTTCATAATTTAGAGCCATCAGTCTAAATTACCTACTGAAACTGCTAAGAAAAATATTAAGAACACAATAGGATTTCTAGAGTGAGGAAATTTAGGACACAAGGTATGATAGTTGTTCTCAGTTCAGTCATTGATTCGATGTATAAACTTGACAAATAATGTCTTACCAACCTCCTCCTCACCTAGAGATTTTAAGACTCATAGTGGCTAATATTTATGTAGCATATTAGAATTTATAAAGTACACATATTTCATTACACTTTCTCCCAAACCCAGGGAGACTGAACAGCCACAATTTACACAATGCATATTTTTAAAACATGAGTCTCAGAAAGGTTAAGTGAATAACCTAACATCACACCGACTGAAGTGTGTGGAACTAGGGAACCACCCAGATTTCCTGACTCTCAGTTGACTAATTCTATTGTACCGCCTATACCAGCTACCTTCGGAACAGATAATTGAGAAAGATGTGACTGATAGTGAAGAAAAAACACAATTCTCAGGATCATTGTATTTTGGTCACTTTTACAAAGGATGTTTTATATTGTACAGTCAACTTGACATCAGTAGAAATGTCCCTGTTCTGGTGCTTTGTTTAGATGGTAAACAGCAAAACTATAGACATACATTTGGAACTACCGGCAACGTCATGTAGGTTAGATAATTAAGAACAGGCATGGTTGCCGCTGTATCAGCATTTCCTATATGGAGTGATCAATTATTTTCCCTGGCACTAAAGGGAAATTAAACAGATCTTCTTTTCATTTTTTTATCGCGTTTCCTTCGTTTTTCCTTATCACATTTCTTTCACAGTTATTTTTTCCACTTTCCCAGGTTTTGTAGTTCTTCCAGAAGGCCACTAGAGGGTAGTCTTTAGTCAGTAATGTCACATACACTCGGGTGGGAATGTTGATTCTGATTGGAAACATTGCATGAAGCTGTCCTCCCCTGGTGGGCGCAGAGTTAAGGACTCGGTGATTTAAGGGTCTTCTTTTTGATTTTTAGTGACTAAACCTCTCTTGGTTCTATACAGACCCTTGCTTCCAGATACTATTTATCGAATAGTTCTTTCTTTCTCCATCCTGGCCTTATTTAAAGGATGAAATATTATACGTCCTGCCTTTGATGGTGGTTTGGTCTAAAGTCCTTCAAGGCAAAGCTGATTGCTCTGGACAGTGTGTTCTGCGGAAGTGCAACAGTAGGCTTAGAGACTTGTGCTGCCAGCTTGGGGAGCAAATGGGAATTTGTATCTAGAACTAAACTGCAGAATACCCCTGTACCACCTTTAGTATTCAAATGGTTTTCTGCTAATGATACCACATTGCCAAACCTTTACAAAGCTACTCTGGACAATCCAGTCCAAGTCTTCCGTTTTATCTAGGCAGCCTGATTTCCCCAGCAAAAACAGAACAAACAAAAATTTAGTCACACATTTTTTGTGTGATATGGCCCAAAGGTTTACTGTATTACATTTGTCATCAGTCACTCAAGCATAGAATCTAAAAGTCAGCCGTTTCCTGTGTTTTTCCCCAGTGACGGTTGATTCTTCTAATACCATGAGTTTCCTTTACAAACTCACTTTCATGACCAAACCTGTGTTTCAGTTTCTCATTCTTTACATACCCATCAAAAATGAGATGTCATTCTTTCTTTTATTCAGTTAATCAAGTCCTTCTAATTCTCACGTTCTCCAGGAATTTTCTGTACAATCTTACTTCATGTTCCTACTTCCTTAAAGTTCTCTCACTGTTGAACATAAGCATTTATATGACACACCCTCATATAATCCTTCTTTGTAATCATTCTGTGCAATTAACAGAGCTCCAGGATGGAATCAGACCCCAAGGTTACCACCTGAACTGTTCATCTGCCCAGCTGCAGGGGTGGTGGTGGTTACTTGGGTGTATGAATATGAACTTTCAGTTGCTCAAGAACAACTGGAAGCTTGGTTTCTAGTTGCCCAAGTTAAACTTTAGTCGAGATTTTTATTGTTTATGGTATATGGAAATTCTTCCTCATAGGAGTCAACTGAGTTCACCCTCTTTCCTAAGATCTATTAATAAAACTGGCTCAAAACCCCATTGTACAGCTTGTGAAAAGTCCCATATTCTCTCCAAAGCTTTTAAGAATTTCCAGGGGACTTAGAGCCTACCTCCCGATCATAGCAGGTCCCAAGTCTGTGCAACAGCAGAATAGTTCAATTGAGGGAATAGCTCACAGGAGCCATCGCTGAGCTCCCTTTTCACCACAGAGGCCAGTGGTAGAATTGCGTCTCTCTCTTCATTTTCCCAGACACCAGCCTTTTCTTTCCCCTGGACACAGGCCTTTTCTTTCTCCCATGAAAGGAAAATCATCCACACATATTTATGTATCTATCAGACCTTATTGATGATTGGAGGAAATAAAAGCAATTTACATTCACAAATAATGTGAAGTGAATAGTATTTAGACGTTCATAGTTTTGGACCTAGAGATTATCATACTAAGTGAAATAAGTCAGGCAGAGAGAGACACATATCATATGATATCAGTTATATGTAGAATCTATACATGAACTTATTTACAAAACAGAAACAGACGCACAGACATAGAAAACAAACTTATGGTTACCAAAGGGAAATGGGGGGAGGGATAAATTAGGAGCTTGGGATTAACACGTACACACTCCTATATATAAAATAGATAAGCAAGAAGAACCTAGAGTATAGCACAGAGAATTATATGAAATATCTTTTAATAACTTATAATGGAAAAGAATCTGAAAAAGAATATATATATATATATATGTATAAAAAACTGAACCACTTTGCTATACACTAGAAACTAACACAACATTGTAAATCAACTATATTTCAATAAAAAAATAAAATAGAAGTTCATAGTCTTATAAAGTAAGTTACCCAGTCATGTCTCCCACTAAGGTGCTAGTTTTCTGCGATTTTGCTTGGCCCTTCTCTCCCTTCCTCGCCTTCTGTATCTCTCCTCATCCAAAAGCTGCTCATAGGATCTTCACATTTTTCTCACTTAATGGGATTTAGCGCTTTACCTTTCTCCTTGTGCTCCTCCATCTTTTAACTTCCAGACTTACCAAGGTGCTCAACAGAACAAAATGACCTTTCATTTATTAGTGCCTCCCTCATAGAAGATACCATTGGTTACAAGTAGCTGGGGGGAGGGAGGGGTGTGCACATGCTTGCATAGGGTAAGATGATCAAGTTGAATTGAGCCTTCAACTTATCTTTGATCTGGAAATTCCATACAGCCCATCTTAGCATTTATTCATTCAACAAATAATTGTTGAACACTTACTTGCAAAAAGAAATGCGGTTCCAAATGTAAAATAGATAGTTAGTGGGAAGCAGCCGCATAGTGCAGGGAGATCAGCTCGGTACTTTGTGACCACCTAGAAGGGTGGGATAGGGAGAGTGGGAGGGAGGGAGACGCAAGAGGGAAGAGATATGGGGATATATGTATATGTATAACTGACTCACTTTGTTATAAAGCAGAAACTAACGCACCATTGTAAAGCAATTATATTCCAATAAAGATGTTAAAAAAAAAAAAATACGGTTCCTTCTGTGTTGGAGCTGACAGTAGAATGAATAATCAAAAGTTACAAGTGGCCGTGACTGGTTCTAAACTCTAATAAACCCTTTACAAGAAGGCTATGCAGTGCTTTGAGAAGCTGTAACAGGAAATGTCTTAGTCTTCTTGCACTGCCATGACAAAATACCACAGACAGATGGCTTAAACAAAAGACATTCATTTTGTCACAGTTCTGGAGACTGGAAATCTGAGGTCAAGGTGTCAGCATGGTCAGTTTCTGGTAAGGGCTCAATTCCTGACTTTCAGACAGCTGCCTTCTTGCCATGGTGGAGAGAGAGGGAGCAAACTCTGTGGTGTCTCTTCTTAGAAGCGCACTAATCCCATCATGAGGGCCTCATCCTCATGACCTCATCCAACCCTAATCACCTCACAAATACAATCACATTTGGGGTTAGGGCTTCAACATGTGAGTTTGGCGGGGGAGGGGGTGTAACATTTAGTCCTTAACAGGAAAAATCAGGAAAAAGAGAAAATGGGGTTGTGGCTTCATCAGATGTACTTTAAAAGATCATTCCGGCTGTGTTGTGGGGAAGAAATGGCAGAGCTGGGGTGTAGATATTGGGAGCCAGTTAAGCCACAGTTGCTGGAGCCCAAATGATGGTTGTTTAGACCTGAGTGGGGAGGTGGTGACAGAGATGGTCCAGTCTATTAGCTCTGGCCTAATCAGTATCTCTTTGTCTTCTTCTCCCGTCCTTCTACCCATGCACATAGACTTAGTCTGTACACCTTATTTCCTTTTCACGTTCTAATAATTCCCCCCAACTTTCCTATGTGTAGGAATGGACCGGATATTCTTTTCCTTTCTCCTTTAAAGTCCTAGGATTTCATTTCTGGTAGGGTAGATAACTATCTACCACTCACAAATATTAGTCAAATACTTTACAAAGGAAGCGGTAAATACTTAAAACATTAACAGAGAAAATAAATTAGTGAGTTGGGTTTTTTTGTTCTGGATGACAAAATACTTGTAATATGCTATATAAACTCTCTGTGGACACTAATGCTCTAAACAAGTAGCATTATGCTTTGGTGTCCATGCTATTATCCTTCAGTTAAAACTTCAGCTTTTGGCAAATTAAGGTGGCACTAAGACACCGGTTTCCACTTAGTTGACTGACAGAAAGCTAAAAGTTTGGTAAGATATTCTGTTAGTGGGGCTGTGAGGAGTTTGCTGGTGGGCTTGTGAGTTGGGCAATTGACAACATCTATTGATGCCTAACTGTCAATTACAAATGCATATACCTCTTGACTCTGAGATTCCACCTCTGCAAATTTATTCCACATGTTACTTTCACATATTTGAAATGACTTATGTTCAAGGTTATTCTTTGTAGAACAAACTGTAATAGTGAAAGCTTGCAACCAACACAGAGGCCCTTCAATAGGTGAGTGGTTCAATAAATTATATTCCATATAATTGAATAATATGCTCTCTAAGTAGATATGGAATAATCTCCACAAATGATAGGTGAAAAAAAGGACGTTATAAAATGGTATGTATAGGAGGTTACATTTTTGTGTAAAAATTGGGGGAAGGTATAATAATTCATACTTATATATGTGTGAAGATATTTCGAAAAAATATACAATAAGATAATAAGTATTTACCTGTAGAAAAAAGGGAAAACTCAAATGCAAAACAGAGATGATACATATAGAGCTTTCTCTGTGTGTATGATTATATACGTATACATGCATATATGTATATGCGTATCCACACATATGTATTTATAT
>RJWK010072543.1:0-10438 GCA_004363435.1 Platanista minor
ATGCAACAAATACAAAGTAGTTACAAACATGGAAGATATTAACTATTAATGGTTTTACATGTGAATGGTCTAAATATACTAAATAAAAGACAATCAGGTGTATAATAAAACAAGGCCCAACTATATATTGTCTGCAAGAACCCCACTTTAAATATAAAGGCACAGACAGGTTAAAAGTAAAAGGATGGAGAAAGATCCACAAGGCTAACAGAAAAAACAAAACAAAAAAAAACCACTGACAGAGCTATATTAATTCCAGGCAAAGCAGACTTTAGAGCCAGGAAAATTGTCAAGGATAAAGAGGGGCATTACATAATGATAAAGGGGTCAATTCTCCAAGATGAAAGAGTGCTTGATGCATATGCATCTAACAATGGAGGGTCAAAATGTGTGAAGAAAAACTAATAGACCTTCAAGGAGAAATAGACAATTCCACTATTATAGTTTCACTACTCCTCATACAGTAATTGATAGATTCAGCAGGCAGAAAATTAGTAAGAATATATTTGAGCTGAACAGCACCATAGTTAACTGGATCTCATTGACATTTCCCCCCAAAACAGTAGAATACACATTCTTCTCAAGATCACATGGAATACTCACCAAGATAGACCACATTCTGGGCCATAATAAATATCTTAACAAATTTAAAAGAATAGAAATAAAATATATTCTTAGATCATAGTGGAATTAAAACAGAAATAAATAGCAGAAAGATAGCTGGAAAAAAATCCCAGGATATTTGGAGATTAAACAACACACTTCTAAATAACACATGAATGAAAAAAGGGCTCCGGAGAATTTTAAAAATATTTTGACTAAATAAAATATGACTGATCAAAATTTGTGGGATGCAGTAAAAGTAGTGCATAGAGGGAAACTTATAGCATTAAATGCATATATTAGGAAAGAAGGAAGACCTAAGACCAATAATGTAATCTTCCACATTAGTGAACTCAAGATAGAAGAGAAATGTTAGCCTAATGATAGAAGAAAAAAGAGAAATAATAAAAATTAGAGGTAAACCTAATGACACTGAAATCAAGAAATCAACAGAGAAAATTAAATTGGTAACCTCTAACCAAGCTAACCAAGGAAAAAAGAGAGAAGTCACAAATTAATTTCAGAATTCAGAGTTCATCACTACTGATTTTGTGGGTATGAGAAGTGTAGTAAAGGAATACTGAACAACACTATGCTCACAAAATTAATAAATCAGATGACACGGACCAATTCCTTGAAAGACACAAACTACTGAAACAAAAAATTAAATAATCTGAGTAGGCCTATAACTATTAATTCTCCACGATCTCCAGAAAATAGAAGCAGAGAGATTATTTCCTATCTCATTTTATGATGCCAGCATTACCCTAATACCAAAATCTGATGCAGACATTACAAGAAAAGAAAACAATATCTCTTAAACATAAATACAAGATTACTCAAACAATATTTGCAAATTCCAACCCAACAATGCATACAAAGAATTATACATCATGATCAATTGGGATTTATTCCAGGAATGCATGGCTGGTTCAAATTAGAAAATCAATTAATGTAACCTACCACATCCGTAAGCTAAAGAAGAAAAATAATATGATCATACCAATTGATGCAGAATAGCATTTGAGAAAATCCAACACCTGTTCATGATAAATTCTCAGCAAAGGAGGAATAGAGGGAACTTCCTTAACTTGATTAAGGACATCTACAAAATCTACAGGTAACATCATACTTAATTGTAAGAAACTGGATGCTTTTCCCCTAAGAACAGAAACAAGGCAAGTCTCTTCTCACCACTCCTACTCAACGTTGTACTGGAAGTCTTAGTGCAGTAAGACAAGAAAAAGAAGTAAAAAGTATACAGATTGGGGAGGGAGAAATAAAACCACCTTTGTTCACAGAGGACATAATTATGTATGTAGAATATCACAAAGAACTAGCAAACCAAACAAAAAACTCCATGAACTAATCAGTGATTTTAGTAAGGTTGCAGGACACAAGATTAATATACAAAAATTAATCACTTTCCTTTATTCCAGCAATGAACAACTGAAACTTAAAACAATACCACTTGTATTAGCATCAAAAAATGAATTAGGTATAAATCTAACAAAACATGCATAGAGTTTAAATGTGGAAAACTACATAATTCTGATGAATGAAACAAAAGAAGATCTAAATAAATGGAAAGATATTCCAAATTCATGGATTGGAAGAATAAATATTGTTAAAATTTCAGTTCTTCCCAACTCATCTAGAGATTTAATGTAATACCAACAAAAATCCCAGCAAGCTATTTTGTGGATATTGACAAACTAATTCTAAAGTTTATATGGAAAGGCAAAAAAACAGATAGCCAACACAATGCTGGAGAAGGAGAACAAAGTTGGAGGAATGACATCAGCAGGCTTCAAAACTCTACAGAGCTACAAAGATCAATACAGTATGGTGCTGGTGAAAGAAAAGACACATAGACCAATGGAACAGAATAGAACACCCAGAAGAAGACCCACACATATATAGTCAACTAATCTTTGACAATGGAGCAAAGGCAATTCAATAGAGAAATGATACTCTTTTCAACAAAGGGTACTGGAATAATTAGACATATGCAAAAAAGGAAATCTAGACACAGAGCTTATACCTTTCACAAAAACTAACTAAAAAATTAATCATAGTCATACATTTAAAATGCAAAACTATAAAACTTCTAGAGAAAACATAAGAGAAAATCTAGGTGACCCTGAGTTTGGCAATGAGTTTTTAGATATGATATCAAAAGCATGATCCATGATAGAAAAGCTGACAAATTAGACTTTGTTAAAATGAAAAATTTCTGCTGTGGAAAGAAACTATTAAGCAAATGAAGAGAGACAACATACTGGGAGAAAATATTTGCAAAGCACATATCTGATAGAGGATTTGTATTCAAATATTCTTTAAAAACTCTTAAAACTCAACAATACAAAAACAAACAACACTATTAAAAATGGGCAAAATATCTGGACAGCTCACCGAAAAAAATACACAGATGGCAAAAAAAAATATGAAAAGGTGCTTAACATCATTTGTCATTAGGGAATTACAAATTAAAGCAACAATGAGTTGTTTACTTATTGTAGTCATCACTACACACCTTTTAGAATGGCTAAAATCAGAAACCAAAAACAAAACACAAAAATACCAATTGCTGGAGAGGATATGAAAAATAAGTAGCTTTTTCATTGCTGTTAGGAATGTAAAATGGTACAGCCACTGTGCAAGAAAGTTTGGCAGTTTCTTAAAAAGCTAAACATAGTCTTACCTGTGATCCATCAATTATATTCCTACTTATTTACCCAAATGAATTGAAAACTCATGTCCACACAAAAACCTGAACATGGATGTCTATAGCAGCTTTATCCATAACTGCCAAAAACTGAAAGCAACCAAGATATCCTTTAATAGATGAAGGATAAACTATGGTACATACATGCAATGGAATATTATTCAGCATTAAGAAGAAATGAGCTATCAAGTCACAGAAACACATGGAGGAAACTTAAATGCAGATTTCTCAGTAAAAGAAGCCAGTCTGAAAAGGCTACATGTTGTTTGATTCCAATTCTATGATATTTTGGAAAAGGCAAACTATACATACAATAAAAAGATCAGTGGTTAAAAAAAAAAAATCAGTGGTGGTCAGAGGTGTGGGTATGGAGGGGAGGGATGAATAGTTGAAGCACAGGGAATTTTAGTACAGTGAAACTATTCTATGATACTGTAATAGTAGATACATAATATCAGACATTTGTCAAAACCCATAAAACTTTACTACACAAAGAGTGAACTTTAATGTATGTGAATTAGAAAAATAATAATTTAAGAGGTCTGGAGATTCCAGGAAAAAATGTAGACTGTGACAAGAGAGTCTAAATGTATTACAAAAGTATGAAACAACCACCCCAAGGAGGGTGGGGGCAGGGAGAAGGGACTTGAGTCACTTTGGAGTCCACAGGCTAAAGGCAAAAGGAACTGCACACAGGACGATGCTCTAATTGATAAAGTTGATTCCCACGGTACACATGTTAACAATTCTGACACTGCCGTACACGTTTGCTGGACCTGAACAATTGAGTAGTGGATGGTGAAAGCCAGGGTTCTTGTCATTAGAATGGGAATTTACAGATTAGAAAGGGGAGGAGGCTAGAATAATCCACGCGTAAGGGACAGAGTTGATGATGGTAAAACAATGTAGATACAGATGGCTACATATAAAAATATTTACACATACACACATGCATTTCTTTGCTCTGCCAGCTAAGGGAGCCTGAAAGAAATCACACTATACCATAGCAACCAGCACACCTAGTGACCAGATCTTGTTTCTAAAAGGGTTCCCAATGGCCAAAGTTGGAAGACAATGAGCAAGATAACTTAAAAAGTAGCATTGGATTATAACCTAAATTAGAAAATAATATCCATGAGTGCATATTGATACAAATAAATGATTGAATAAATAAATGGAGAAGAAATAGATCTCCTACGCAGAATTCCAAATAAATTATGTATGTATTCCAGTCTAACTGAGGTGGAGCATAACTCCCACTCTTTAAGTGTGGGCTCCACAAAGTGACTTCTTTCCAAATCATACAGCATGGGAAGAGGGAAACAGAATACAACAGCTTCAGCCCTCTGATCAGATCAAGTTCAACATCAAAAATCATAAACCATATTGATAGTATGTATCCTTGATATGATGTGATGAAAATGGCACTTTCCCTCTGTGAGCTTTCTCCCCAAAACCATAACTCCAGACTAATCATGAGAAAAAAAATCAGGCACATTCCACTAGAGGGACAACCGGTATACCTGACCAGTATTCTTCAAAACCCTCAAGGTCATCAAAACCGAGTCTCTGAGAAATCTCACAGGTAAGAGAAGCCTAAGAAGACATGACAAATAAATGTAACATGGTATCATGGACGGGAGGCTGGAACAGAAGAAAAGACATTAGGTAAAAACCAAGGTCATCTGAACTATGGACTTTCGTTAATAATAATGTATCAGTGTTGGTTCATTAATTGTAACAAATGTGTCATACTAATGTAAGATAATGAAGGGGAAACTGTATCCATAGGGTATATGGAAACTGTAATTTCTTTCAATTTTTCTATAAATCTAAAGTGTTCTTTAAAATGGTCTATTAATTTTTTTTTTTTCGTGGTACACGGGCCTCTCACTGTTGTGGCCTCTCCTGTCGCGGAGCACAGGCTCCGGACGCGCAGGCTCAGCGGCCATGGCTCACAGGCCCAGCCGCTCCGCGGCATGTGGGATCTTCCCGGACCAGAGCACGAACCCGTGTCCCCTGCATCGGCAGGCAGACTCTCAACCACTGCGCCACCAGGGAAGCCCTATTAATTTTTAAAATGCTAAAAAAAAAATCAGTTAGCTGTACTTGTGTGGGTCTATTCCTCTCTCTCTCCCCTCTTCAGTTGATCTTGTATCTATTCCTTTGCTACACCATATTGTGTTCATTACTGTAGCTTCAGGATAGGTCTTCAAATTGGGCATTGTGGAGCCAAATGTATGCTTTCTCAAAATTGTTTTAACTATTCTAGCTCCTTTGCCTTTCTCTGTACATTTTAGAATCAACTTGTCTGTATTTACCAAAAATTCTCTAGGATTTTGACTGGAACTGTATTAAATGGATGTATAAGGGAATGTATAAGGGGATGAACAATGGATGGATGGGAAGAATTGACATCTTAACACTACTGATTCTTCCAATCCACGAATATGATGGGTTTCTCTATTTAAAGATCTATTCTAATTTTTTATCAGCTGTTTGCAGTTTTCAGTATAGAGACAGTGTACATGTTTTGTGAGATTATTTCATTTTTCTATCATAAATGTTTTAATTTTGGTTTCCAACTGTACATTGCTAATATAAATAGTTTGCCTTTGCTTGTTGACCTTGTATCTTGTGACCATGCTAAACTCTCTTATTAGTTCTAGACCATCTTTTTTGTAGATCCTTTGAAATTTTCTATGTAGACAATCTCATAATCTGCAAATAGTGGCAGTTTTAGTTTTTTCTTTCCAGTATGTGCACTGACTAGTTCTTCCTGTGTGATGTGGAACAGGAGTGGTGGAAGTGGACATCCTTGCCCTAGTCCTTATTTTATCAGAAAAGTTTAACATTAGCTGTAGGTTTTTAGATGCTCTCTATCAGGTTGGGGACATTTCTTCCAACCCAAGTTTGCTGAGAAGGTATTGTTTTTGCTTTTCAAGAATGGCTTTTACTGCATTAATTAATATGATCATTAATTTTTTCTGCATTAATGTATTATGGATTACACTGATTGATATTCATTTATTGAACTGCCTTGCATTCCTGGGATATAGTCCCACTTTGTCATGCTATTTATACATCACTGGATCTGAGTTGCTAATTTTTGGCTGAGAATTTTTGCATTTATGTTAAAAAACACATAGTGGTAAAGTGGTCTACAGGTATAGTGGTATAGAATTCCAGGGCTTCCCTGGTGGCATAGTGGTTGAGAGTACGCCTGCCAATGCAGGGGACACGGGTTCGTGCCCCAGTCCGGGAAGATCCCACATGCTGCAGAGCGGCTGGGCCCGTGAGCCATGGCCGCTGAGCCTGTGCGTCTGGAGCCTGTGTTCCGCAACAGGAGAGGCCGCAACAGTGAGAGGCCCGCGTACCGCAAAAAAAAAAAACTTAATAATTTATTTATTTATTTATTTACTTGCTTACCGTCATAGTAAAGTTAGCCTCATAACAGGAATTGGTAAGTACTCCCTCTTCTATTTCCTGGACAAGATTGTGTAGAATGGATTTTTTTTTTTTCATTTAAATAGTTGGTAGAACTCACCAGTAAAACTATATGGGCTTAGAGATTTCTTTTTTAGAAGGCTATAAATTCAATTTCTTCAATAATCATAGGACTATTCATCTTGTCTACTGCAGCTTGGGCACATTTTAGTAGTTTGTAGTTTTCAAGGAATTGGTCCATTTCATCTAAAGTTTATATATGTAAAGATGTTTGTAGTATTATTGGCTTCTTAGTTTTTTACGTCTGCAGGTTTGTAGTGATATCCCCTCTTTAACAATGAATAATTTGTCTTCTTCTTTGTTGCTCTCTCAGTCTTTCTAGAGGCTTATCAAGTTCACTGACCTTTTTTTTAGAGAACCAGCTTTTTATTTTTATTTATTTATTTTTTTTGGCTACACCAGGTCTTAGCTGCGGCACACAGGATCTTCACTGCCTCATATGGGATCTTTGCTGCAGCATGCGAGATCTTTAGTTGCAGCGTGTGAACTCTTAGTTGTGGCATGTGGGATCTAGTTCCCTGACCAGGGATCAAACCCGGGCCCCCTGCATTGGGAGTGCAGGGTCTTAGCCACTGGACCACCAGGGAAGCCCCTAGAGAACCAGCTTTGTGTTTAATTAATTTTCTCTATTGTTTTCTGTTTTCAATTTCATTGAATTCTACTCCTATCTTTACTATTTCCTTCCTTTTGCTTCTGTTGGGTATATGTAGCTCTTTTTATTATTATTTCCTAAGGTGGAAGCTTAGATTATTGATTCAAGACCTTTCTTCTTTTCTATCAATAATATAAGCATTGAATGCTACAAATTTCCCTCTACGCACTTCTTTAGCTGCATCTCACAAATTTTCATATGTTGTATTTTCATTTCCACATAGTTCAAAATACTTTCCAATTTCTCTCAAGACTTCCTCTTTGACCCATGAATTATTGATAAGTGTGTTTTAAATTTGCAAGTGTGTGGTGATTTTTTTCTATGATCTTTCTTCTATTGATTTCTAGTTTAATTCCACTTTGGTCAAGGAACATTTTATATGATTTCAATACTTTCAAATCTGTTATGACTCAGGATATGGTCTATGTCAGTGAATGTTCCAAGTATACTTGACAACAATGTGTATTCTGCTGTTGTTGGATGGAGTATTATATAATTGTCAGTTAGATCCAGTTGTTTGATGATATTTTTCAGTTATTTCCTCTCTTTGCTCATCTTTTGTCTTTAGTTCTATTACAGAGATAAATGGATTCTAATGAGAAATCTGCAGTCATTTAAAATGTTTCCCTATAGGTAATACATTTTTTCCCTTTGGCTGATTTCAATAATTTTTCTTTGACTGTAGTTTTCAATAGTTTCATTATGATAGATTCACTATGCTATATCTGTGTGTGAATTGCAGCTTATGCTGTTTGGGGTTGAATTAGGTTTATGTCCTTCACCAAATTTGGAAACCTTTCAATCATTATTTCCTCAAATATTTTCAGCAGTGCATTCACTCTCCTCTCCTTCTGGGGGTACAATGACACCAATCTTAGATCTTTTGTTGTTATGCCACAGGTCCCTGAGGCTATATTCATATTCTCTATCCTTTTATCGCTCTGTTATTCAGGTTGGATCCAATTTCTATTGATCCATCTTCAGTTCACTGAGTGTTCCCCGTCTTCTCCACTCTGCTACTGAGATAGTATTTTGGTTATCGTAGTTTTCAGTTTTAAAATTTCCATTAGTTTTTACTTTTTTTCCCCCATTACTTTTTACTTTTCCACTGGTTTCTGAAGCCTTTGTGACTGATCACTAGAGCACTTTCATGACTGGAGCTGCTGCAAAGTCTCTGTCAGATCAGCCCCACGTCTGTATTATCTTGGTGTTAGCGTCTCTTGAATTTCTTTTCCATGCAATTTGAGATCTTCCTGGTTCTTTGACTGCCAAGCAATTTTGAACTGTATTCTAGCTACGTTTCATATTACGGCATGAAACCCTGGGTCTTATTTAAATCCCACGGAGAATGCTGTTAGTTTTCTTTTAGCAGGTAACCAACCTGGTTAGGTTCAGGCCACGAGTCCCAGCATGCTGTCAGTGGCCTGTGATTCCCCGCCATTCAGTTCTCAAAGCCTCTGCAGGGCTGTTCAGATCCAGTGTGTGTGGGTCACCTAGCGGTCAGTCTAGAACCTGAGTAGTTCTCAGTTCTCAGTTTTTGGTCCCTGACTGGAGTCAGATCTACACGTTGGCAGCTTGCAGGTGAGCCCAGGAGTTCACACACAACCTGAGGGTATGGTTTTCCTGTGCTCCTCTCTCCCTCTCCCTGGTTTCCCCAGTACTCTATGGTTCTATGAGACCCTATTTCCAGTCTGCACACAGAAAGCTGGGGCTGTCATTGTCAGAGACTGTCACATGCTCCTCCAAGCGCACCCCTGTCTGGAGCCAAGAGGTGGGAGGAGACAGAGGGAAAGAGAGCAACAGGATTTGGTCCCAACTTCTTGGGACCACGGTGTCACTGACTGGAGAGGAAGGCTTCACTTCCAGGGTTTGGGCTATCTCAGGCTCCCTTTGCTACCGTGGCAGGATTGCTTGCAAGCTGAGTTGCCAAAGAAAGAGAAAAGAAAGAATGGGGGATTTCACACTTTCCCTGAACATTAACAATTCTCATTCTTGACATTCAAACAAGAACCAGAGGGCTTCTCCTGGAGATGTTTCTGTCTTCAGCCTATGCCTGCTTCAGGATTTGGGGCTGTACTGAGTAAAGGCTGGGGGACACAGGAGGGAAAAAATGGTAAGCGCATTGCCAGCTTGATGGTACTTTGAGTGCTGGTCATCCACCACCCGTCTGCTACTGTTTGCTTGCTACACTCCTGTAATAGCTTCTTTAAGCATTTTTCCAGGCTTTATAGCTACATTCAGCAGGAGAGACAGGGTGCATGATGCCTTTCTTATCTAATTCAGAACCATAAAATCAAACAAAACTTCACATCCAGATGGTTTTACTGGAGAGTTCT
Organism: Platanista minor; assembly: GCA_004363435.1. Classification (NCBI taxonomy): domain Eukaryota; kingdom Metazoa; phylum Chordata; class Mammalia; order Artiodactyla; family Platanistidae; genus Platanista; species Platanista minor. Next base: position 9,827 of record RJWK010072543.1, read on the forward strand.
ACCAAACATTCAAGGAACAAATGATTTCACTCTTAATCAAGTTAATCCAGGGTATAGAGAAGGAGACTGTAAGTTTCATATTAAAATCTGACAAGGAGGGCTTCCCTGGTGGTGCAGTGGTTGAGAGTCCGCCTGCCGATGCAGGGGACGCGGGTTCGTGCCCTGGTCCGGGAAGATCCCACATGCCGCGGAGCGCCTGGGCCCGTGAGCCGTGGCCGCTGAGCCTGCGTGTCCGGAGCCTGTGCTCCGCAACGGGAGAGGCCTGTGTACCGCAAAAAAAAAAAAAAAAAAAAAAAAAAAAAAAAAAAAAAAAAAAAAAAAAAATCTGACAGGGAAAGGAGAGAAAATTACAGGCTGATCTAACTCATCAACATAAATCGCAAAATGTTAAAACCAACTATTAGCAAACAGAATTCATCAGGATATAAAAAAGATAATACACAATGGCCAAAGTAGGTTTCCCAAGAAAGCAAGGTTAGTTTAAAATCAGGAAAGCAGGAGCTTTCCTGGTGGTGCAGTGGTTGGGAGTCCGCCTGCCGATGCAGGGGACACGGGTTCGTGCCCCGGTCCGGGAAGATCCCACGTGCCGCGGAGCGGCTGGGCCCGTGAGCC
>RJWK010072544.1:0-10438 GCA_004363435.1 Platanista minor
TATGAATAAGACTATTCTGCTGTGTCATTACAATACTTTATCATACCTAGGAAAATTTTATGTATATATTTTTAAATTGTACGTTTTACTTATTAAAAATATATTTTCTTTCCTTATTTTGGCTGCGTTGGATCTTTGTTGCTGCACGCAGGCTTTCTCTACTTGGCGAATGGGGCTGCTCTTCGTTCTGGTGCGCAGGCTTCTCATTGTGGTGGCTTCTCTTGTTCCAGAGCACAGGCTCTAGGCATGTGGGCTCAGTAGTAGTGGCTCGTGGGCTCTAGAGTGCAGGCTCAGTAGTTGTGGCACACCGGCTTAGTTGCTCCGCGGCATGTGGGATCCTCCCAGACTGGGGCACGAACCCACGTCCCCTGCGTTGGCAGGCAGATTCTTAACCACTGTGCCACCAGGGAATTCCTCTAGGAAAATGTTAAAGTAATTTCTTAATGACATCTATTATCTATTCTTATTTAGATTTATCTAGTTGTCCCAGGTTATCTTTTATAACTTTTTTCCATACCAAGTTCCAACCAAAGTTCATATTTTGTCTCATTTGGTGTAGACCAGTGTTTCTCAATTGGGGACAGTTTTGCCCTCCAGGGGATGTTTGGCAATGTCTGAAAATGTTTTAACTTTTTCCTTTAGTCTTTGTATTTCCTGTAAATGAGAAGTTAGGTTTAGAAGTTTAATTAGAGTCAAGTTAAACATTTTAGGTTAGAACACTTCATCTTTGTTTTGTTTACTTCATATTGCAGCACATCAGGAGACTAAGTTTGGTTACTTGGTTAAGGTAATGAATGTCAGGTATCTACAGTGTAATTTCTCCTTAGCAGTTCACAGTATTTTGGGGTGATCTTTCTTCTCTTATTTTTCCCATTTATTTATTTTTAAAAATTTTTATATTTATTTAATTTTTTTTGTTTTTGGCTGCATTGGGTCTTTGTTGCTGCACGCGGGCTTTCTCTAGTTGTGGTGAGTGGGGGCTACTCTTTGTTGCGGTGCATGGGCTTCTCATTGAGTGGCTTCTCTTGTTGCAGAGTATGGGCTCTCGGCGCACGGGCTTCAGTAGTTGTGGCACGCGGGCTCAGTAGTTGTGGCTCGTGGGCTCTAGAGCGTAGACTCAGTAGCTGTGGTGCATGGGCTTAGTTGCTCCGCAGCATGTAGGATCTTCCCAGACCAGGCCTCAAACCCATGTCTCCTACATTAGCGGGCAGATTTTTAACCACTGTGCCACCAGGGAAGCCCGTTTTTCCCTTTTAGTATTAGTAGTGATTTACGAATTTTTATTTATTCAGTATTTTAAAGTCCATTTCAGTCAGCATTATTTATTTATTTATTTATTTATTTGCGGTACGCAGGCCTCTCACTGTTGTGCCCTCTCCCGTTGCAGAGCACAGGCTCCGGACGCGCAGGCTCAGCGGCCATGGCTCACGGGCCTAGCCGCTCCACGGCATGTGGGATTTTCCCGGACCGGGGCACGAACCCACGTCCCCTTCATCTGCAGGCGGACTCTCAACCACTGTGCCACCAGGGAAGCCCCCAGTCATTATTTATTTATTTATTTTTGCGGTACGCGGGCCTCTCACTGTTGTGGCCTCTCCCGTTGCTGAGCACAGGCTCCGGTCGTGCAGGCCCAGCAGCCATGGCTCACGGGCCCAGCCGCTCCGTGGCATGTGGGATCTTCCCGGACCGGAGCACGAAGCCGTGTCCCTTGCATCGGCAGGCGGACTCTGAACCACAGCGCCACCAGGGAAGCTCCAATCATTATTTTTGATGCTGCAAAATTGATGCAGACGTCTCCTTCAAACTGACTCCTTTGTGCCTTTGAAGTAATCTCATTAATATTAGTCTTTTGAGCACTTTCTTGCTTTCTTGGCACAACCAGATGTTCCAGCCTTGTTTTGAATTTTCCCAGCTCTGATTTTAGAAATAGCCGTTTCTCTGAATAGCCTTAGGACCTTTTCAGTGGGGAAAGGTGTTTAAAACTAAGATCTGGGAGCTAGGTATGCTCATTGCTACTGGGTGGTTGTTCTTTCTAAGCCCTTTTAGTCAACAGAGCTATAAACTACTTTTTATCATTAGATTACAAGTTCCTTTTTCTATTTCCAATTCAAAATCTGTTTTCCTGTCTTTTTATTTTATTTTATTTTATTTTATTATTATAATTTTTTTTGTCGTACGCGGGCCTCTCACTGTTGTGGCCTCTCACGTTGTGGAGCACAGGCTCTGGACACGCAGGCTCAGCGGCCATGGCTCACGGGCCAAGCCGCTCCGCTGCATGTGGGATCTTCCCGGACCGGGGCACGAACCTGGGTCCCCTGCATCGGCAGGCAGACTCTCAACCTCTGCGCCACCAGGGAAGCCCTATATTTTATATTTTATATTTAATTTTACTTGTCTTTCATAAAAAATCTTGGTTTCTATTGATGTTAATATAGTTCCTTACTTGCTTTATCCTACAGTAAACATCAGATGTTTTAGAATTATAGTAATTAGTAGTCTACATGAATTCTTAGTATTTTAACATGCAGAGTAAAGTTTAATATGTCTTTGTAGTATGTTTTTTCTTCCTTACAGTTTATCCCACTAAAGATGTATAGTCAGAGTATCATGTTCAAAATTAACTTGAAATCTTTTTTTTTTTTTTTGTATAGTAATTTTATTGTTTTGTTTTTTGTTTTTGCGGTACCTGGGCCTCTCACTCTTGTGGCCTCTCCCGTTGTGGAGCACAGGCTCCGGACACACAGGCCCAACCCCTCCGCGGCATGTGGGATCTTCTCTCCCGACCGGGGCACGAACACATGTCCCCTGCATCGGCAGGCAGACTCTCAACCACTGCGCCACCAGAGAAGCCCTTGTATAGTAATTTTAACACTTGATACACAGTTAGGTTGATTTCTTTCTTTTAATTAATTAATTAATTAAATTTTGGGTGTGTTGGGTCTTTGTTGCTGTGTGTGGGCTTTCTCTGGTTGCAGCGAGGTGGGGGCGACTCTTCGTTGTGGTGCACGGGCTTCTCATTGCTGTGACTTCTCTTTGTTGTGGAGCACGGGCCCTAAGCACACGGGCTTCAGTAGTTGTGGCACGTAGGCTCAGTAGTTGTGGCTCGCAGGCTCAGTAGTTGTGGCTCACAGGCTTAGTTGCTCCACAGCATGTGGGATCTTCCTGGACCAGGGATCGCACCCGTGTCCCTTGCATTGGCAGGCAGATTCTTAACCATTGTGCCACCAGGGAAGTCCCCCATATGTATTTTAGTATCAACTCATCTAGCATGAGAAAAAGTTCTGAAAAAATTATTTTCACTGGAATCATGTTAAATGTAGGTGTTAACTTTAGAAGGATTGACATTTTTATAATGTTGACGTCCAAGTACAGGAGATGTCTTCATTTTGTTCAAGTCTACTTTTGCATCTTTCAGGCGTTTTAAAAAAGTTTTCCTGAGTTGTTGCATTCCAAGTATTATATCTTTTATGTTTCTGTTATAAACAGGACCTTTTCATCCATTGCATCTTCTAGCTGGGTATTTTATGTATATAAGAAGGCCTACATTTTATATCCTGTTACTATGTTAATTTCTTTTATCATTTCATTTTAGCACTGATTTTCTTGTATATTCCAGTCAAACCATCATATCATTTGCAGTTAGAGATGGTTTTCTTCCTTTCTGGTTCTTACACTTTTAATTGTTTTGTTCTGTCTGCTTGTGCTGGCTAGTACTTTCAACACAGTGTTAGATAGTAGTGGAAATTGTGGGCATCCTTGACTTGTGTATGCTTCCCTCCCCCGAACTGCCCATAAATTGAGAGAAGAAAAGGTCCCTGCATTCCAAAGAATGTAATGCTGGATAAAGCCATTCCCCACCTCCCTACCCCCCAGGAGACTGAACCATCTGAAAGTTTAATGTATTACTTAAAAGGTACAGTGTGCTGGTGTTAGGTGACCATATTCTTAGTACCAATTTTATGTAATGTTGCCCTTTTTAATAAAGTTGTTTTGTGTGTGTGATTTAATTGTATGTTTTTGTAACATTTCTAATAAAACTCATCCATTAAAAAAGTCTTTGAGGGCTTCCCTGGTGGCGCAGTGGTTGAGAGTCTGCCTGCCGATGCAGGGGACACGGGTTCGTGCCCCGGTCCGGGAAGATCCCACATGCCGTGGAGCGGCTGGGCCCGTGAGCCATGGCCGCTGAGCCTGCGCATCCGGAGCCAACGGGAGAGGCCCCAACAGCGAGAGGCCCGCGTACTGCAAAAAAAAAAAAAAAAAAAAAAAAAAAAAACGTCTTTGAAACATTATGTTGCAGTTGGGCTTTCCTGTTGCCTGTTTGTACGCTGAGACCATTGGTAAGTAGACTTATACTCTGAGAAACAGGGCCAGGAAGTCGATATGTGTTAATTATGTTGATTTTTTTTTTCCCCCTCAATAAAGGTAGCTCAGACAACATGAGGAATTATTATATATGCCTTTAAAATTATGCTCTAGTTGCTTAATTTTTATAAATTTTAGGGTAGAAGTATAATCAAAGTTGTCATTTCTATTTATTATTAAATTGTAGCATAAAAAAATGATGTATCTAAGTTACTTAAGTAAGTATGCATACATGTGATCTTTAGTGCCTAATGTGGTATAGATGTGAGTACTTTGTAAGTTGAAGCTGACAGGCCAGAAAACTGCATTACCTCTTTGCTTATACGATTCTTCTTCGGTGAGCGTATCTCCAAAGAAATGAATTAGGTGGTAAATTGGGTGGAGTTAGGGAGCTGGTGCTTGCTTGGTTAGTTTTTCCTTTGTCCTACCAGAGACATTCCATTGGTCATAATGAAGCCTGTGAAAGATGGATGAGTGATACTAGAAAAACAGTTCAACATATGCTTTATTTTGAGTGAAACTTCATAATAGATTTGGTTTGTAAAAGAAAACACACTTCTCAGCTCTGATAAGACATGGAGTGCTATAATGGAAAGAGAGCTCTGGCCTTTGAATCTAGTCATCTGGGTTCTAGTCTTGGCTCTTTTTGAGCAAGTCATTTATCCTCGTTAGGTCTTCTGTCAAATAGTAAGGTTGCTCATACCATCTAAGGTCTCGTCCACCTCTAAATTCTCAGACAGTAGAGCAGGTATGGGTTTGGTATTGACTGACTGTTGGCATGTTGATGCTCGTATTTTAGGCATTTAAAGCCCCGTATCCCTATTTTTATTTTGGCAGTTAGTTGCCTTAGGGAATATGTGTGTGCTTATGTGTATATATAGTGTATTCTAAATTTACATGAGAATAAAATATTTTACAACTATCCTTTTAGGCTAGCACAATCTGTTACAGAAGGGTTCTGTAGGATCTATTCTTAACTCTTGAAGTGACAGAAAAATTTCCCTTTCATTTTCACGATGTTAAGACTCTAATCAATCTAAAATAGGTGCATTATCCCAGTTCTATTCCGTGTTGCTTTAAAGTCTTCAGAATTCTTCTGAACAACATTTTTCCCTTTGATTGTGATCTTTTTAAATATTCAGGTTTTTTTTTTTCCCCTGAATGTTGTGTTAGGAAAACTCTTTGAGTTTTCAGTCTGTTAAAGCCATTATTTCTTGAGTCATATCTTGATATCTACAGTACCTGTGCATTAATGGCCTCTCCTTCCTTCATTTGAAGAGTCCCAATATTAAATCAGTTTTCAAAAGAGGAACCAAAAGCAGGAAAACAATTACAAACATACTTCACTTCAGAGATCATTGTTTTTTACCAATAAAATGTCAAAATGAGTTGCAAAATGCATTCAATTGTGGAGTAAAAATATTTAAGATTGTGTTTCTTATCGATATTTAGCTCTGAGAAGCAAATCTTTCTTGGGGTTTTTACATGTTAGATCTTTTTATTTGTCAAATCTTTGGGAAGAAATGTTGAAAGGTTACAAGGAAAGAGAAGATAAGGAGTAGATGAATGTGATCAAGAGGCTTCTGACAGGGTGAGTTTTTGGCAAAGTTTTGAGAGTAAATGTGTACTGATAGGGAAAAAAGGGTGTTTTCTGAAATAGATTTAAAAAAAAATTAATTTCTTTATTAATCTTTTGTTTCTTGTATGTTAAACCATGGAATTAAACTTAGTATGGTTGGATGCCTATAATTTAAAGATTTAGAAACAAATTTGGGGAATAAGAACTGTTTCCTGTCTTTCTTTTTTTGGCCATACCACATGGCGTGTGGGATCTTAGTTCCTAGACCACGGTTCAGACCCACGCCCTCTGCATTGGAAGGGTGGCATCTTAACCACTGGACCACCAGGTTTAATTCCTGTCTTTAAATTTATTGTTAGAGCATAGTAGTTAGTTCCAGATAGTATGATTGATACTGAACATCTCTCTCTTGGTATCAGGAGTCAGAAGATGTGTGAAACGGATAAATCCGAAAGTGTCAGAGCATAAAATATAATCTAACTGAGTATATATATTTTAGAACTTATTTCATAATAATTGATAATGATTGAGTTGGTGCAGACATAGCTACTTACCTGCTAGGCTGATTTCTGTGTTTTAAGTATTTTAGAAATACAGGTTTGTGATATCACCTAAAATCAAAGCACAGATTTGGTGAGCAAATTCCTTAAAAATGTACACTGGTAAATGCATAAGAAGTACGTGATAATCATAGAACAGTTCTTTTTTAAGTTAAGGAAGGTACTTTGTTTTATGGTCTCAGAATGTCAGGTTCTGTTCAGAAATCATGAAAAGAAAAAAGACTTAGTCTGTATATTTTTGCAAAAATGTTTGAAGATTTAAAAATTCATATATACTTCCAAAGTTATTTTTATTTAACAAGCACTTATTTGTAGTTTTATTATATATTTATCATTATTGTAAGTGCTATCCAGTGTTAATTTATTAAATCCTCATAACAACCCTAAATGTTTTCATGAAGATAAATATTTCAGGATGATAGTTTAAATGCTTTTGCTAACTTTTCATTTTTTTCCCCAGTTAGTTTATAACAAAAGTAACTTAGACAATAAACCACATTTAGTTTAACATGAAACTTTTAACCTCATATTTTGTAGTGAAAATTCCATACCGCTCAGTGGTTTCACTAAAATAATATTTTATGTTGCAAAGATTTAAGTAGTTTTTTTTTTGTTTTTTTTTTTGCGGTACGCACGCCTCTCACTGTTGTGGCCTCTCCCGTTGCGGAGCACAGGCTCCCGACGCTCAGGCTCAGCGGCAATGGCTCACGGGACCAGCCTCTCCGCAGCATGTGGGATCCTCCCGGACCAGGGCATGAACCCGTGTCCCCTGCATCGGCAGGCGGACTCTCAACCACTGCGCCACCAGGGAAGCCCTTAAGTATTTTTTTAAAAATTTATTTATTTATTTATTTGGTTGTGCTGGGTTTTAGCCGCGGCACGTGGGCTCCTTAGTTGCGGCATGCATGTGGGATCTAGTTCCCTGACCAGGGCTCGAACCCGGGCTCCCTGCATTGGGAGCACAGAGTCCTAACCAATGTGCCGCCAGGGAAGTCCCAAGACTTAAGTATTTTTATAGTGGACATTTGATAGGCAGATATTCTCCATTACAGATGTTTGTGATATAGGGAAAGCAGAGAGCTAGGTGGAAGTAAAAGTAAGCTTTACTTACATGTCACAGGCATTCATTTTGTCTTATTTACTTTTACACAAAGTAATTACTTTGGAACTGTTGACAGCATACAGATTTGAAAATGCATTTAGAGTAATGATTATCCCTAAGCAACATAATGTATCATCTATATATATATTTTTAAATTAATTTATTTAGTTTGGCTGCGTTGGGTCTTCATTGCTGCGCGTGGGCTTTCTCTAGTTGCGGCGAGCGGGGGCTACTCTTCATTGTGGCGCGCGAGCTTCTCGTTGCGGTGGCTTCTCGTTGCGGAGCACGGGCTCTAGGCGCACAGACTTCAGTAGTTGTGGCACGCAGGCTCAGTAGTTGTGACTCGCGGGCTCTAGAGCACAGGTTGAGCAGTTGTGGCGCACAGGCTTAGTTGCTCCGCAGCACGTGGGTTCTTCCCAGACCAGGGCTCAAACCCGTGTCCCCTGCCTTGGCAGGCGGATTCTTAAGCACTGTGCCACTAGGGAAGTCCCACCTATACTTTTTATTTGACTTTATTCTTATGCCTTCTACAGATGGGGGGAGATAAAATAAAGCTGTCATATTTGTAAGGAAGGTGCTTTTACCTTTTCCAAAGTATTTTCTACCTTTACTGTGAGCTGGTTTTTCTGTTGGATTATTCTCTTTGAGGGCCTTTCAGTTTCCTTTGCTTAAGTACTGAGATAGTGGAGGTTTTGTGGTTGGCTTTGCCTTTGCATTGCGATTCTCCCACAATGACAGAATTATATCAACCTTCTCTCTGGTACATTTAATACATATGACATTAGACAATTCTCTGGAACTATTCAAGTAGACATGAAATTTTATTCAAATAGGTATTTATTTGAGTATTGAATTAGCTACCTATTCAAATAGGTATCTACTTGTGATGTCTTCTCTTCCACTCCCTACTCAGTAAACTAATAGTGAATGTTGTCTCTAAACTGTTTCTGACTCATCTAAAGGTTAATGTAGCAGAAAATAAAATTTACCTTTAATTTTACCTTGTTGGTGGAATCAATAGGGGGTGGAATGTGATTATCTGACATATTCTGAACACCTTTGGGTGTTCTGAAGGTGAGGGGATAAGACCTGACGTGCTGCCTTGAAATAAGGTGGCCAGATTGGGTGAAGAGAGCATGGTTTACTCCAAGTGTCAAACCAGATACACTTTGCAGCATGAATTGGTCCCATCATCTTGAAATATAGCCTGGTATAGGATGTAGAGATTGCCTAGGGGCTAGAGTTATTTTGTTTTATTTCTGTTATGAGTAACCCAAATTTCATCTGGCCCTGGGCCAGTGAGGGAGTGGATGATAACAGGGATTCTTTAGAACCATTTTGAGAGTAATTTCTTTTAAATTAGTATTCTTCCTGCAATTAAATATAGAACATTGAATTTTGATATACACCCTCTCCCTCCTACCCACTCTGTCATTTATTTCACACCCACTCTTACCCAACACTCCATGGGGCTTCAGTTTTCTTCTTACTTGTTCTTCCATCTGTTTAACAATTTCTTATCTATGGCTCTGTGTAAGATAAGAATGTCTCTGTATGTCAGTATGAGATCAGTGATCATATGCCAGGTAAGTATCTGGGTGCAAAGAAGCTGCATCAGACTCATTATAGCACTGCTACTACATTCTCTAAGGAGCCATGCTGCCACTTAGAGCAAAAAAGGAGAGGACTCTTACCCTCTTTTTTCTTCTCCTCTTGGATTAAAACTAGAGTAGGGTGTTGTAGTTCTTCTCCTTGTGGTTGGGCACTTCTCCTTTGGCCTAGTATCAAGGATTGCCTGTTCCAATCCTGGTCCCTCCAAAGAGTAAAGCACTACCTCTCTCCCTCATCCCTTTCTAAATTAGCTCCTATATTTGAGTTTGAGAGAAAGATATTCACAGTTCTTAGACTCATGTCCAGAACAGGGTGCTAGAGGAAGCTTTTCTATGATCAGGTTTCCTTTTGGATCTGGTGGTTTGGCTGTTCTTCCTTTGGATACCACAAAGTAGTCTTTTCCCTCTTTGCGATTTCTCAGTTCCTGCTTTCCGGCTTCGTATGTTCAAGGGTCCTGAGATTCAAGGACCCTTGGACATATGCCATGTGGTTTCTCCCAGTATCTCACCTCTCTTTTATGCTATCCTTTGACTCTTTTTAAATTCTGCCACTGATGTCTGATGGAACACTTACTACGATTTTTCTAGGTAATTAAAAAAATTCTCCTTTGGAGAAGGCAGAATGAATGGAAAAGAGCTACTAACTTGTCACTGGAAGATTTGGGTAGAGCCACCTCATATCTCCATTTGCTCTTGTAGATCTAAAATAAAATAGGTTAGTGGAATTCAGAACGCAACAGTTAGCTAGTGGGCCAACTTCCAGCTATAATTTTGATGAAAGAACCAAAGAAGAATGGCCAGATAGCTATTAAAACATCTTTTATAAATTTTGGTTTTGATGTCAGCCTTTTATTTTTCTTCTCAGTCGCTTTAGGTCGTAACCAGCCTTTGAAAAAGGAGAAACCCAAATGGAAAAGCGATTATCCCATGACAGATGGACAACTGCGCAGCAAGAGAGATGAATTTTGGGATACTGCACCAGCTTTTGAAGGCCGTAAAGAGATTTGGGATGCCTTGAAGGCTGCAGCACATGCTTTTGAAAGCAATGATCATGAACTGGCTCAGGCAATCATTGATGGTGCGAACATAACATTACCACATGGTAGGTTTGGTTGTTGTCAAGGACAAAGTGGAACATCATCAGCTCCTTTCTAATGGCAAGAAACCAAATGGGAAGTGTTCATTTTCCTGCTATGCATTATCCTAATTTTTTTTTTTTTTTTTT